>JARQST010000055.1:301768-416745 GCA_030142225.1 Pachycephus smyrnensis | reverse complement strand
AATTTTATTTCACAACGTGCGAAAATGTAATTGTACGCACGCGAAGCGTGCGTAAAACTGCATTTCTCGCACGGAGTAAAATAAAGTACTATTTCATAGATTTCTAGGAAATTCTGGAAAACAGATAATACAACGAAAAATCAAAGTCTAATGTTTACCTTGACGTTAAAACCAGACGTGATATTTGTTATGTTATCCTTAACACTGTCCTTTTTTGGAAGAATCATGCCTTTCGAAAATTCTGCAGACATAACAATGTTTGTTATCATATATGATATCTCATAAATATTCTAATAGGCAATGAATACTTGAATTTCAAGACGAACCTTCTTTTAAGGATGATACGTATTGTTTTAATTTCGCCCTGATGGTATCCTTTGCTTTAGTATGAAGAAAATGTTTTATTTTTTCACCCTCGTCGGTACTATCCTTAAGAGTGATTTCAATCTATAAACAAAGTGTTACATAATTATTACAATGATTATACATATATGCAGATAATTTCTTCACACTTAATTAAAACTCACATCTACTTCAGATATATCGTTTTCCTCCGAGAGATTCGGAATGTTAATTTTTCCCTCAATCTTCTTATCAGAATTCGTATCAGCAATCCACTTGAGAATAATATTCCATTCATAGAAGAAAATTAATTTTCCTTTCCTATTATTTGCTACGGCTTCACCCTCGCATTTTTCTACTTCCGGCACAGTGCATTTAACTGGAAATGAATTGCAATTTTTTAATCGTTACCTTAAACACGCTTCAAAATATTCTTCTGCTTTAATTCTGAAAGGAATTACTTACCACCGTCTCCTTCAATAACTAAATTTACAAAGAGGTCCTTTATCTTCTCTTGAGACCAGGCACAGGCGTTTTTCTCAGTCCTACAGAACCAGACGAAAATTGAATAAGCAAATTATGTCCATCCTAGTGATGTAACGTATACAGTATACAGCGTAAACACGAATTACGTAACCGCGTTCGGATACTTGTAATTATGTATACGCAACAGAAGACACATTCGAATAAAAACAATATTGAGACCCATTTTAATGCATGTATACAAAGTCACATGTACGTCCACTAGTATATATACTTTTAGTATATACTTCTAATAGTATAACGAAAAATATACGCAGCAATAGACGTGGGGCGATAAAGTACCCCGGAATATTCGTCATGGGGACGCCCAGGGATAATATCTGTCTAGGGTTAATCCTCATTCCACACACTCTAAAATTCATTGCATAACTATACGCTAAGGTACAGCAGACCAGCAACTTTGTAATCTTTTTTCTATTTTATTTTTTATTTGACTTGATTGAGGAGTTTCTTTGAAGTTTTAAGAAAATGTTTTCGCTAAAAAAAATTATTTAAAAATTTTTAAGCACATGAAAAATTGATTTTTCGTGAACACCATACACAGAACATCTAAGTCTTCTCAAAAGGCTGGGGTCCAAGGAAACCAAAAGTATGGAATGAGGATTAATGAGGAAGACTGACATTATTTAATTTTTAAATGTCTCGAAGTAAATTCAAATTATGCGTAAGCGATATTTCTCCTTCTAGCGGACGATAATGCCAGTGTGAGCGTTTAAGAAATACGAAGGAACGTAACATAACAAAAAAATATCTTAAAGAGCGAATTGATTGTTTAAAAGGTAAGATAATAATATATATAGCATTTAATATATACTTGATGAACGCACCAGTGCCAGTTATTGACGTTCGTAGCATCAGGTCTTTCCTCGACGATCCAACGAGGGTCTCCTTCGCCCCACTTCGCCATATTCACCAGCACAAGGCCAAATTAAAGGCTTGAGAATATCTGAAAGACAAATGATTATTAGAATCATATACACTTCACTTCCGGTAATGATCTTCTAAATTTACAAAATAGTTTTCAATTGATAAAGCACGAATCATAAAACATAACCTAGAATATGGCGAAAATCAGCCACAGCCAACGAAGAAACGTTACAAAACCTTATTGCGAAATCGTACAAGCTCGTGGAAATAGTTTATAAGAATGATACAATATTTCACTCCTTCACTGTTTCGGATATTAATTGAACTTACGTGAGAATGAAGAAACTCCGAAATTCACTGATGTAAAAAAGTATACAAATTTTTCAGCCTTTCGTTTTGTTAGTCGTCGTAGAATTGTGGTTAGGTTGTAAGAAATTTGGTGTCAGTTCGTACAGAAATGATATACCTGAGTGTTATTACTTTTTGTAGAGGCAGTGTCAAGCCACCCAGTTTCTCGAATATACTGACTGCTCTAACCCTGCTTAGAACTGTTAGTGACTGTTAGGACCAACGAGGTGAGCTCGTTGGTCAGACACTTTCTGGAAACTTCAGACACGACTCACTCGCCATCAAGATTGAAAATGGCTTGAATTTCTATTGCATACGACAATAGCGGCCTCTCGTTTGCTTTTAAAGTATATTTAATATCGTGCAATATGATACTTGGATCATCATCAATCATATGAAATTCTATAGTGACCTATTTTTTTCTAATGTGCTTAAATGGAGATAAAAATGCTTTTACGAAGATATATTTTGTGAGTGAACGTTACTGATACAAATGAAAAGTTAAATTAACAAACAATATCGAGTGGCGCATATTAAAATTGATAGAAATTAAGAAAATAATTGTATTCACGTTATCGTAATAGTGGATATTGTTAAACTTTAGAAAAAACCAGTACAAGTTTTGAATGAGATTTTGAAAAAATTGATTCCTAACTAACCGACGAACGGTATAGGATTTTTGGTATTGTTTAATCATAAAGACAGTCACTTTTTAGTAAATCGTAGCTTTCGGTTTTTTTTTCCATGTTTTGTGAAGGATTTATTTTTTTGGTAGAGATTTTTCGTCTCCACGCGATAGCAAACGCGTTGCGTGGTAAAGCTCTTCGTAAGACAGATGGCGCGCCATGATGAAATATTCTCATCTCATGAATTCTGGCGGGACGTAGAATTCCAGTACTTGGCTACAATTACAGGAAAGAAAAGTATGGCTAGTGCATTAACTAGGTGGCACCGTAATCTCCCCTTGGTGCAGTGAGCTATACGTAGGCGGAGCAATACTTGCCTCATGCTGTGAAGAAAAAAAAATAAAGAAATGAAAAGGGCGGGCCTAATATCCGAGAGGTTTAAACAACATGGCCGATATACATATTTACGCTATAGATCATTCTTTATTGGTAACTTCGATTCAACAGTAGAGAAACATTTCACAAACCATTGACAAGTTTTAATTCGCAATATCTTCATCGTGTGACGAATCGATTGTATGCGAATTAGGATTGTTTAAACAATTTCGAATAATTGCTTTCTCTTCTTTGGTTGTAATCATTGGCTGCAATTTGCTTGTGGAAAATGCTGAAATTTGTCCATCCTTGTTCTCAACTAGCATCCGAATTTTTACACCTTCTATCGTAGATAATTCATACGCCTGTAACAAAAGCTATTTCCACTTGTAAATTAGTAATTCAACAAGATATTCTTCAATTGCGAAATAATCGCACCGATCCAAATGACAAATGCAGTTAAAATGTAATCGCATTACTTACACGGCGCGTAATATATTATGACGGAACCATCTATAATAGTTAATATGAGTCATCATTAGTATGTAGTTATATGCACTTCGTATATCTAATAGGCCTAACTATTGTTCCGCACGACTGAACATTAATGACAATTCATGAAAGCTTATAGCCAACTATTACAATAGGTAACATAAATAATATCGCACGACAGTAATACCCACTTGCGTTTTTATCCACACTAACAATTAGTTTCAGAAAGGAATTCATTAATTAATTAAGTCAATGATAAAACATTTTTCATAAGATTGTTTAATGTACGAATACAGCGAGAATGTAAAATTTGATAATTTCATTAATTCAATCAACTGTTGGTATAAATTTCTGTGCTTTACAAGACTGGCGCGGTTTACACTGCACCGTCGATGAAGTTGTGTCTCGCTCTAAGGACTATCGGCAGTCGGTACAAAAATACGTATAGAAAATGGAAGATACGAGATAAACCTGACATAGAAAATTCGTCGAAAGATAATACAAACAATACGTTCCCCCCAACCTCCGAGCGTCAATCCTAACACCAAAAATAATTCTATCATAATGATTTCTTTTTTCCCTAGTGATCACATCACCGTCACGTAATAAGCGAAATTTAACAGTGATACGTGCCGTTATATATTTTCATTCATTTACAACATGTTACAAACATCCTTTGCGCAATACTTCAGTTGAGTCGAGTAATAAAAAAGTTATATGTATACATATATAAAATATAATAACATGTCTGTTAAGGTACTGTACATATTCATCGTTAACATCATTGTTATTAATATAATATTCTTATGAATTATAATGAGTAGCCAGCAGTATTGCTCGTTTTGTGGGACTCTCAGTCCATATTTACAGATCGACCTGTTCTTTCTTTTTTTCTTCACCTTTCAAAACACCGCTCCTTCGAAATCTGCTCGGACAATCACACGATAGTCACTGAACGATACGCAAAGCAGTAGATATGTAATAATAAGTATAGCCGTAATTTTCGAAATGCGAAAACCAAGGATCGTCTCGACTATTATGAACAGTTTGGTTATTCATTAATTTCAAAAGAACCTAACAACTCTTTTGGCAAGAATAACCAAAGATGAAAATCGTGCGAAAAATCCCCTGTCCACAGCCGCGCGCGCCGTTGCGTCGGCGAATAAGATCGTATTAAAAAAAAAAAACACGTTTTCTCTTTTTCATATACGGACAATGTAATTTCAAAGAAGCAGCAATCGTTACACGATATTAAATATATCTAGATTCTTGCTCTTCTAAGGAGGTACGATCCACAGTCAAATCGTATCATCCCCATAATGACCAAGTAAATACCCCCCAACCCCGTCAAAAAAAAAGTCAACATCCTGAATTCCAACAGGTTCCGTAATTGTACTTAACTTCACTTTAGATATACGTAATAGGATTGCCGTACCCTATAAACATTCTCAATGCGCCATTTCTTCAAACGACGCTCCAGACATAGAGTGACAGTTTGGCTATTAGAGGAATTCTCTTAAGCGGTAATAGGAACGGGATTTTTCTTACCGATGATTGTCGCCATTTTATCACGACTTGGCACTATACTCGCGCGATGAAGTCGAATCGAACATATAATGATACAAGCGAACGTAGGAAGACAATAAAAAGAAAAAAAATTGACTCGCGTGTTGTGTAAGCTCTAATTCATTTTTTTGATTTTCACAATTTTTTTTAAATCACTGCTCAGCCTTAACCTAAGGTACCAACTAAAGGACGACTAGGATCAGCGTTGCAAACTGACTGTTAACGCGAAATCGACAATACGATCTAACCGTGGAATTCAGTCGGTACAATTTACATGACCATCCCACAATGCAACACTCCTTTTTCATATTCAAACTCAGCGTCGAAGCTGCTGCGCACGTGGCTCGTGCGTTTCTTGCGTTTATTCAAACTGTCGCATGCACTCATCCACTGCACTTCACTTCCGGTCCTTACTGAGATCCGAGGGAAGATCCGGGTTCGGTGACGTCGATGAATTTGAACGCGGCGGCGATAACGATTTCGACGTGACCGGTAATGACAAGCCCGCCGCGCTCATTGCTACGTTCAGGGGTATCGTGATGAACGGCTGATTTCCCTGGCCGGAATTTCCTGACGGCGCGCCTATAAAAGAATCGATAGAAAAAATTTCTTTCTGTTTCCTTTTTTTTATCTCATCTCTACTTAGTATCAACGATTCTCGCTTGAGCGATGACCTTTATTCTCGTGTGAGAAAATGCACTGCGTATTCTCACCACACGTGCATCGACCGGTATATACCTTATTGCGACGGACGTTTACGCTATGCATTTATACATATATGAATTACAAGAGAATTACCATATACCGTGACAGTGCTATGGAAACGCAAGTCACTTTGATATGGTGAGATACTCGATTAATTAGCGGCACTCAATTGATGTCCGAATGAAATAATTACGTTGCTCAAGAATCGTGAGCTTTTCATGCATATCGATAATAACATTGACACTGGATTTAACAAGGGGATGGAATTTAACGTAAAAATCTCTTCGTCTATTACGGTAGCAATCTGTGTCTGGTAAATATATGACCTTTCCAGGATGAGAGATAGTACACGCTCCCGGTATATAGACACTATTTTCTATGACATATTTACACAAATTACGAAAGTATCGCTGCATTTATGGCACTGACTTGAGACGCGTACATGGAAATAATGTAATGCCACGTTAAACCGCATTAAAGTACTTTTTAATTAGTAATGGGATTACAAAAAAATTTCACGGTATTACCTTATACCGAGAAAAAGTATTCTAACAGTGTATATAATTAAACAGCGTTAATTTAATTGAATATATTTCTTACAGAAGTGAGTAAACTTATCTACCGACGGCCGACGTCGGCGCGAGCTTTGGCGTCGCTCAGTCAACATACAACGCACCTACTCGGCCCTTGGAACCATGAAAATTGTTTAAAACTGTCATTCGGTTTTTATTAAGCTAATTCCACGTCGGTCGTATAAACTGGAGTCTGGATTCACGTCGCTTCCATTGACGTCCACGACGGAGAATTTCGCAAGGGATGCGCGAAGAATAACTCAAGAGACTATGCAAGAGTTTATGGTGTGAATTCCCTCATTGAAAGTGCGCGTAATTTCAAGTGGAAAATTGTTGACAGGCCAATGGCGTTACACGTTGAAAGCGAGGCCAGAGGACAGAGGAGGAGCGAGAGGAGTTTTTAATTTATGGTTTGTTCGCGACAGCAATGTAACGTGGATATGCATAAGGTATAATCACCTGTATACGCGGTACTCTAGAAATATGTAATAACTCATTTTCGCACGCTCAAACATACAGTCAGGTTTTCTTTTATTTATACCGACAAGAGGATAAATCCCTGCTCTTGAGATCTAACGCTTAAGATCACGTTGAGATCTGCATTTTCACGGAGGCGTGAAAGTGCTTAAATCAGCCCGTGCGGTGTTTACACGTGTTCCCGAATACGAATTGGACGGACAAGCGTAATTGTGGTTGCCGAATCATGCCGGGATTACGAGTATTTACGTTATCGCGAAACTAAGGAAATTCTCGACCGATAACGTTCCCTTCGCGCTGGGAATAAGGAAATTTAATGTTTCACGGATGCAGAATTTGCAAAACTTGTATACGATCAACGTTGTATGTAACAGCCATATTCACTTCTATGAATCATTATTTGAAACCGTGTTAAATATAACTGTCGTCACGCGTCATCGGTGTCTAATAATTATACTGTAAATTGCGTTTAACTCGCGATGGCTGTGTTATAAGTTAACGCGAAGACAATACTCACCATCCTGCGATATTTGTACGGGTTGTCCATTTTGTCCGATGCTAAGTAAAACACCAGGACTTGGCGAGTAGACTACGCTCTGTGGCATTTGGTACATCATGCCAGCAGGAAAGGAAGGCATGCTAGCTGAGAACAGAAAAGAACAAAGAACCTTTGTATGATATAAAAAATTATATATAATATAAAATCATCCTGAAATGTTATAAAATAATTCTACGGCATTTTGCAGGATAAAAATTCATATTAATCATTTAATATAAGTAACGTCCAGCAGACTCTCTCGAGACTTCTCGAAATGAGCTAAAAGACCGGTAGAATTTTCATCCCGAGATCGAATCCGATTGGATCCACTGGGTACATTAGCATCGATATTTATGTGTACACCTGCATCGAGCCCGGCTTTCGACCGGATCCTACTTCCCAGTTAGGCAGCGCGTTGTCGTCTCAGTTTGGTCATCGCGAACCGTACGACTCCTTACCGACTCCCCTACACGGACAACCCCGTCATCGCTCGCACGCTTTTCGCATTCTAAGTGCTCCCAGCACTCTAACGATTTTCCACGGGGCTTTTATACGACCTTACCGAGTCGTCAAGAGACTCGTGGCAGTCGACGAGGATCGTAGCGAGACATTCGCCGTAGTTCGAATTGAAACGATGAAATTGAATAAACAATTTTAAGGTTATTCAATCGTTAACGGTTTTGTCGACAAAAACAGACACCCGTTACACCGTTATAGGCATGATTTTATATAATTATCGGTAGCAGGTAACCGTCACGATTTTATTGATTAGCCGTTTGTTTTTCCCGCGCAAATAACATCGTGACTCTTATACGAATAAGGATAATGGGATAAACGTGAGAGCGTCGTGGATCGCAAATCAAAGTACAGCCGAGACACTCGGAGGATGGTAGAAGGGTAATTGCAAAGTGGATATGTAAAATGATTATAATTGCAAGGCGTCGAGAGGATTGGTTTACCTGCATGATTTTTCGTGGCGTCCTTTGAAACCGGGGATTCCCCGTCGCTAGTGTCCCCTTCGCTCTCGTTACCGCAGATGTCCGACCTCGGCGACGTCCCGTCCTCCTGAAACACGCGCGAGATTCCACCTGTTACGAATGAAGTTTTTCAAAGTCGAAAGTGAACGGTGCCAGGGAGACACGGCGAGAGTTACGGCGTGCCGTGAAAAGGGTTCGCAGCCACAATTACGTTACGACCAGGCGAAAGTACTTTGCAGCCATGCGATTAAGCTAAAGGCGAGTCGATTTTCAGACTACGAAAAATAATTTATTAACGCGCGCCGTATATCGCTCCAGTTCGAATCGCTGTGTTGCACGTGTGTCACGTCATCGAGTGTTCACATCCTCCTTCCTCCTCCTCCTCCTCCTCCTCTTCAGATATAAATTTCACGAACCTTTCTGACAATTCCCAACTTTTTCTCAATTCCCATACAAGAAAGGACTCTCGTGAAACCGTTGCCATTTTGTCTTCCTTAACTCGACTGTGTTGAACCGCTTTACTTATTTCGACTTTTTTTGCCGATTCTTCCCTCAGGATACAAACGGCATCCTTAACGAGTAATATAGCTCTCAATCAAGTAGGTATCGTTTAAGGGATTTCGTAACTGAAATCGATGAACCGATCGCTTAAATGAGTTCCACGATGCGTGCGTATATATGTGTAACCTAGCGGGGAGAGATGCATGCTTGCTCGCTCCTTATATGGTCATCCGCTCGAGTGAACTCGCGAGTGTACTTCCAGAAATGATTCTCTTGAATTTCCTCACGAATTTTATTCGTTCACCGTTATCCCATCTTCCTGATCCGTTGGACGTATCGTCATCAATGTCCGTAGGCACTTTAATGACACGTTAACGTGATACATTTCGTATGACAGGTTCTATACGTTTCACGTAAGGCCCATATAAGTTTTCGACATCGATCACGTGTCACGCGTTTTTTTGTCTCGCTTCGAACTGACAATTCGCTTTTAACCTATTTCACGAATTTATCCAAAAATGCCATGAGATACCAGGATATAATACTGAAACGAGTCGAAACGGTATATAAAATGCGAAAGTCCCCTTCCGCGAACAAACGACAACGCGTTCACGTACGTTCCTGACCGTCGCATTCGTATACGCGTCTACTAGTACCACGTCTGCCATTTCCATCGTTGATCTCTCACGCGCTTTCGCAAATCCCGCGGGGGTCTCTAGTCGGCGAAAACCAGTTGACGAGAGCGGAACCACGAAATCTGTCTCGGGCAACGTTAAAGCCTGACGTACCTGAGGTGGGAGTACAAAAAAACCAGGGCTGGTTTATCTTCTGACTTCTTCGCGTATAAGCGTACATATGTATCACTTGGTAGACGACGCTGGACCCATTGCGAGGAAGATAAAAAATAAATTTACGCACGATCTTGAACCAGCAATCTTGTAAGACTGCGATGAATCTTCGTGGTACTATTTGATACATCCTCTTGAGATTCTTGGAATTTTGTTGAAAAATACCATAATCCCCGTAGTGGTTGGTTTTGTCGAAAATATGAGATTCAACGTTTCCGCGTCACGTATCACCCCGTTACTGCAGGCGGGTAGAAGGCGCGATAAAAAGCGGCATTCCTGACTCTTAAGTCGGACTCTATATAAGTGTCTGCCATCGCGAACATTGCCTGTATATGGCGACAACCAGGCTTTGACAAAGGTGACCGTATATGGAGTTCTGCTTCCACCGTCCATGGGTGCGTGTGCGCACCTGGGTGCTCGCGCGTCGCGTAGCTTTTGCTTCGCGTTGCGATCGCCTTGTTCAGTCGTAAATCGTGCTTCGACCCCTGCCATCTTTTTTTTGCTCGTAGCTTTCCAGCGGTATCGAGAGAACCGAGGGATCGAGGAGCTTGCGGATTTCCGGTACGGCTAACGACACCTATCGTCCACGAGAAAAAACACTGATGTCAAGAGTCGAGAGATGAAGCGGGTCGCCGAGAAAAAAAGCAAAAAAAGTTCCCTATACAACTTACATACGTGTACGAGATACGATGAATTTTATTAATTCATAAATTCTTTAACCCTATTGTCGTTTTTCTTTTCATTTTATTCATTTTTACTCTTCGTCGCGTACACACGCGCGTATAAATCTCGTTGAAAAACTTGATACTGCGCAGTAACGATTTTTCCTTCTCTTCTCGACACACGAAATTTTCTTCGAGCAGTAACTGCTTTTCTTATTTTCCCCACGAGAGATCCAGCCGGTGCCCTTTGAACTTTCGACTCCTTTCCTATACAGCCTTAACGTTATGCCCTACGTCCACGTAAAGCGTATATCGATTCGAGAGGCAACGCGCGGAACTTTCGAGTGCGAAGAATTCCGCGAACGGGCTGATCGACTGTGGCACCGTTTTACAGAGCTATTCATTCAATTGCCCCATCGATAATTGTTCTCGGCTCCAATTAAAGATCAACGTTCCTGAAAATAGCGCAACACCCTCCCCGACTATCGAGGACAACAAGGCGTCGAGACGTCGTGGCGCATTACAACCTATTATATTTATACCTACCTTTCGCTCTTCCGCACCGAATACCACTGTGCGTGCTGGGAGATGAAATAACCGAAGAAAATACTTTTCTTCCAGTTTAAATCGCGTCGCCTCGTTATCTACCTTCGGCTAGCGTACACACTGCGCGTGGTCGCGCTCTTACGCGTGCACACGCAAGAGCGTTAAAAATATAAAATTAATTGCATTGAAAAAAAAAAACTTCAATCCCGCTCGGCAGCTGAACCACGTGCGTTGGAAACGTATCGAGAGACAATAATTACAATTATCATCTTGGCTCCGATATACGATCATGTGGATATAAACATGGCGCAAACTTTAATTTAATCTAAGATAATTAATAACGCGCGAGAGGCACAACTCGAAACCGTTAAGATTGCCGGGTAACTCCGACAAAAATGATTATCCGATCACTTAAAATACACCTAAGAACCGTTTTTGATCGTAATTAACGTCTTGTACGGCTTAACGATTCACCTACCTGAATTCAGCTAGTATACCATATATGCACAATATATAGCTATACCGAAATTAAATCTCATAATAGTAACGATCGTACGGTTGTATTGTTGAAGAAGGTATATAAACGCAATATAAATATTATCACAGTATTTTACAGTACATATGTACACGTGTGATACATACCAGGCGTGGACCGCTTCTTACAATTATCATATACGATTAATATCGTTATTATTTGTACTCTCTGCGTGTCGACAGGGAAACATGTGTGTCTGTATATATTTTCGTTTGACTTTTTTTTTCTTGCCTGCGGCTGCAGAGCATTTCTTTTCACTTTATCAAATCGTACAAATGGACAAAGAACGAACATACGCATGCACAATGTTGCAGGGATTAGGTGTGGATTTAGGTGGGTGGGTTGGGAAATACGAAAAATTAATATGACAGGAAATAGGATTATAGGGATAATGAGGATGACTCTCGGTATCCGTAACGGGATACAATTCTGGCCGTATGTAATTATGATAGCACGTATCGCGTGAACTAAAAGGAAGAAAAAAAAAATTATCGTTCCGTTAAATGACGTGATGAGGAACGATGATGATGATGATGACGATGCGAAGATGAAGTGGACGGTGACGTTGTGACGAGAAGAGGGTATTGGATATTTTGGGAATTAAATTACGGGGCTTTTTTTTAAGTACTAGCTACTTAAGCTACAAACAAAAAAAAACTACACATGCCACTCCAACACAAGACGGTACAATGCAACAAGAATGTACGACAAAACGATGCACAACAATACTGTGTAACAATACGAAGCGTGCACCACCGGGCCCTACTGGCTTGGACTCGTATCCTTTTCGGTTTTTTCTGTCTATTTTGTATTCTCTTCTTTTTTGGGATTATCGTTGTCCTCCCCCACCTCTAGTCTTAAGGAATACTTTTTTTTAATTCTGCTGCTCTTAGCTGGCTGAAAATCCCCATTGAACCTGAAGACGGTCGCGCGAGATTATCGCCCTAAACTTGTAAATTTGATTGAAGTGTCACGGGATAAAAAAAATAATATGCCTATGTCAATAGCAACGCGTACGGTGACGTCATACGTGTCGATAAAAAAATTCCGATTGAATGAATTACATAACTAAACGATCGTTCCAGTCGTATTATTTCTTTTGTCTTCGCGTTGACTATACGAATTAGTGTCACGTAAATTATCAAAAGACTCGTTATCGCGTCACACGCGAATAATTGAATCCTAAGTCGCTTTTACATCTAGACTGGTCTTCTGTTACATAATGGTATGTACAATATTGATTTTTTTGTAATAAATAAGCTATAAATTAAGTCAAAATAACAAAGTGTTCGACTGTACAAGTAATTCATCACATGAGTTACTACCCTATTCTAATGTAAATGTTATAACCTTTCTCTCCTGAATATTCTCTCATTCACACCCTCAATTGTTCTCTATCTTTCACCCACGTTCTCTCTTTCTCTCTTTCGATCAGCCTCACTCATTTCCTCACACCCTCTCGGGCTCGTGTCACACGTAAAAAAAAAAAACAAGAAAAAAAGCAACAAACGAACTAGCAAGACTCGCGAATCGTTGAGCACGAAGAATACCGTCGTTTCAATATCTGCGTAACCCCGCAGCTGAGAGGTCTCTTTGGACTAACTGACACATAACACTAAGGACCTAAGAAAGAAAAAATTAGAGGTACCGAGTGAAAGTCACTGTATGACCGAAGCAACCCCTTATACGCTCCCAGATCGGCACGACTCTGACTGTCACTACCCCTCGGTTTCGCGCACGACGTAAGAACTGGAGATCGCGTTGCCTGGGAGCGGCTAAAGTGCAAGAAATCTGACTTCCTCATAGCCACATAGGCTGACATGAAACACGTGCGCTTTCCTTTCGCATGTACCAGTGTACGAGCGTTCAACGTAAACCCACGAGAGGTAAATTCCTGACGTCGAGCTTGTTATCTACGCGTACTAAACAGCCCGGGTAACGGCCGGATGGTGGACCGACCGGATCGGAATATGCGCGAGTAGTAGGTACCGTTTACTACCGTTGAGGGTGCGAGTGTGACATATGTGGATGATAAGTTGCATGGGGTGGTGGCAGTGGCGAGGGACATGACTGTTGATACGGTCCAGCAGCCAGCATTGGCCCAGGGCTCGAGCACGGCACGAGGTGCGAGCTTGGCGAGCCCGCATGCGCATGTGCTATCAGATGCGCATGTTGTGCATGCTGCGCGTGCGGGGGTGGCGCGTGCTGCGCACCAGATGGCGCCCCGGTACCCGGGTAACCGCCGTGCAGAGCGCCCCCGTGCGGCGAGCCATACACCAGTTGCCTTACTTTCTGCTCGTCATCGGCGATGTTGTACGTGAGCTCGGTCTCCTCGAATCCTGTCGCTGACATGCGCTGATCTCCCGAGGAACCCGATGGTGGTGGGTCAGGACTGTTCAGGCAGGTCTGAATCAACGCCTTGCCGGCTTCACTGGTTATCATTGGTTGAAGCTTGCGCGTCGCAAAGGTGTACACATGGCCGGTCTCGCTTGCTACTAGTAACATCACTTGCGTGCCTGTCAGTGTCGACAGCTCGTACGCCTGAAAGACAAAGAATTTGTTTCTTGTATTGATTTTATCTTTAAGCTGATATCTTAGGCTGTCTCAGGTCTCATAGAATAATTTATATATGGAATTTCATTTTGGAGCACGCAAACGGAGCAAAGTCGTATCCGCTAAGAGAAGTTTGACTAAACAATAAATAATGGCTACATTTGTATGTGATATTAATTAAACAAGTATTCCCATTTTTTAAAGATTTGAATTGTATCTCATACATATACCAGTGTATACATCGTACAATAATTATGGTGCCCTAATCTCTTTTAGAAACCATCAACAACTGTATTCTGTGTTATCATATGTAATATCAAACCTTGGGTATTGCAAATTAATTTTTGTGTTAGCTTGAAAGAAAGAATTTTGTGAACTTTTTTAATCATAAAGTGAGTGCAAATCAAATTATCGATTATATCACATATGTATATCCTGTGGGTGATTGTTTACATCCGTACAGATACATAAAATTCAAATGTTTTTCATTGTAGTTATAAAATTAAACATGAAATCATTTAGATGCGTTATTATACAATGGTATGGTAAACGATTCCTACCACTCAAGATTAGTTTAAGGAATAAGTTACAGTAAAAATACCCTAAAAGTGAATTATGCTTAGATCGTGGTTAGGTTATATTCACAAGCACGACGAATTATTATTCCAAGATTTATTTTGCTTCTAAGATAAGTTACAAACATATCAGCTCTCACAGGAAACTGGTAAACTTTAGTCGTTGACAGAAAGCATGTACGTAGTCTACCACCGACGTCATCCTACGAAGTTGTAAACCAGAACCAGGTTAGGATGGAGTTAGAGAGAAGTAGTAGATTACGAATAATAGGCTTGGAAAACTGAAGAGACACGAGTATCAAGGTTACAGTAAAAATAATGAAACCCATAACAGATAATCAACGTAGCTCATCACTCATCATCCCACAATATTATCGATATGTCATGCATTTTTTATATCCGTCATAGCGGACACTGACACTGGCCCCTGCAAGCTCCTATATCGCACCTTTGACAACACTAAAATGAACACTGACACTCTTAACAAAACACGTGAACTGATGGCACAGGATATAATCAAGAGCCTTCAACCTCTCCGATACGAACCTTCTTCATAATGCCAGTTTTCCTCTTGGAGAAGGTAGTGTATCGCCTAAGCTTGTTATCGATGTACTCCATCTTGATCTTAACCCTTCCTTTAGTTTTCTTGCCATTTGACGGCGGTGATTTCTTGGGCTGTCCAAGATTCGTGAAGGATTCGTCTAGATTTTCAGTGACACAATCACCAGGCATGCCTGGCATGCCCTGTGGCTGCGTCATGCCGGTCTGCCTGGCATTCCCGTCGTCGAAGCAGACGTCCGAGGACGAGCGTTTCATGCCGCGCTGAACTGCGACGCCGGGTGTCGCAGCAGCCGTCATCATAGTGGCGCCGCCACGGCCGATTTGCGAACCTGCGAGCTGAGAGGTGGACGGCCGGCCGTACATTTCCGACCCAGCGTCGCTGCCCATCATTCCCATGCTGTAGCCCAGGCTCGCCGAATAACGACTGTCCCTTCCGCCGCTAGGGTTGTCCATCACGGACGCGCGCACATTTATTCCCTGCCTGTCGGCCCTTTCTCACCCCGTTATCGCGAGAACTTGACGCCGATCTTCCCACGTGATCGATCATCTAGAGCACCACGGGACAACGATGCGCACGGTACGAGCGCTACCCGCGACCTGAATGCGCGCCGAGCATCGTAACTTGACCTACGTGCAAACGCGGTGCCTCCGCGGCGCGCAACGCTCACTTTACCCCCACCACGACTCCAGTGCGCCTCCAAAAAGTAATCCACCCTTTCCGAAACACCTATTATTCCATGGAATTAATTATTGTTACGATACTCAAAAAATTCCTAAGAGCATCCTCTTCCAATTGACTCGTTCTTATTTTTTAGGCGATTCATTCATAACCTAGAATGTCGACTTCTTTCAACACGCGGAGTGTTACATCGTGCGGAGAGAGGGCGTCCCCGGCTGCCATATTTAGAAGTAGACGTTACCATATTAGGGAAAGTTCGCCAAATATGGTGAACAGAGGTGGTCCTTCCTTTTCGAATGGTCGCACGGCGCGCCGCGGCAAAACACCAATCCAACTGACAGTAGCGCTTCCTACCCGCCTTTCCCTTCGTCGCTCAGGGCTTCTACATGCGATTGATACGACACTGGCTCCCGAAAATTTCTCGGCACTGCTATTTGCTACCGATTATAAATACCGTCACTGAGATTTTGACGGAACCGGCGAATTCACGTGAACCCGAACTGCGACCATGCCGGATAGTAGACACTTTACGTTTTCATGATAACGCGCCAAAGAATGCTTTTCTTTAGTTCTTTTATTTTTCTCTGCTAGGGGACAACTTTGAAACGTGCTTATATTTCGGTCTCTTTTTAATTCTCTCTTTCTCTCTCTCTCTCTCTCTTTTCTTTCTTTCGTTTACTGTATTTCTTTTTTTCGACAGCACTTTGCCTCGACAAGAAACACGTCGACGAGGAGTTCAAAGAACTTTCGGACTCATGGCACGAAATCTCGAAAGTCTCCTCCACGTTCGGTGTCTTTTGGTTTAACTATGTCTTATTAATAGAAATATGAGAATCGTAAGGGGAGTTATGTCTTTCGAAAGCCACCCGGTCATATTATTACACCAAATACATTAATGCGTGAATATAGTTACATCGTGATGTATATAACATTGTATCGTCATTGACGTTTTTCATGTTAAATATGTTTTTCCAGTAATTCATATAAATTTCCAAAATGATATATTCTCGGTATGATATCGAAGGTACTATTTACGCATTGTAAATAAAAAAAAATGAATTGAAGATTGATCAGTATACATTGCCTATACATGAAGGTACACATGAAATTTAATTAAACGAAAGGAGGCAATTCGTATAATAAGACAATGAGCAATCTTTATTCTTATTAATTGTTTTATCTGTGGATTATAATTTTCATTTTGTTTTATTCATAATGCTGCGAGCGTGTACTGTCAGTGAAAATATTGTGCATAAATAATGTAGCGGGTGCCACTCAATTTTTTATAGTGACGGCTACCTAACGTAAAAAGATAACCAGGAATTATTTTCAACGAAGCATATTTAACGGGTGTTCGATTAAAAACAGTTACGCGGCTTCCGTCGGCCAGGACGTGATGGTTTTCGTTTCGCTGATTGAAAGCCATACTTCGCAATCGTTTAACGCTTTGGAATAGATTTGCTATTTTGACGAATGTTATGCAATTTGCAATTCTCCGTTTACGTAACGCAATATTTTCTAGCTACAAAAACAAAAAAAAGTCTGACAAGTGTATATGTGCGCGGCACCAAGTTTTTTCATAGATTTTTATTTTTTTTTTTACATCACAATACTTAATACAACAAATCATACAGAACACTCGAAATTCATGGTTTCGAACAAAATTGTCGAGACGTAAGTAAAAGAATAAGAAGCATCTCATCAGAGGAAGTAAAATGACATATATTCCTGATATGAATATTTATTATATTGTCACAGATATTAAACATATGCTTAGTGCAAGAAGTATTCTTATCTCGCATTCTAAGTTCGCACGCCCTGCTAGCAAGGAACTCCAAAGTGATTCATTCCGTCGATCATATACGCAGCGGAAATCTGACTGACGTGATTTTCCAGGAAGCTTTAAGAAGTTATTATACCCAAGGATGTGTTAATAATTAATTGAAATATTTCATTACTCCTAAAAATTACTTCAAGATACCAAGTTTTTGTTAGATAAGAAAGAGCACAATGCATCTGCGCTATCAGAACTTAGGACTAATTTTCATTCTTAACATTCAAAACTAAAAATTGATAGGAACATATTTAGACATCCAGTATAAACTTATATACAAGAAAACCATGAATATTCTAAATTTTTCTCGAGATAACAATTATCCAATACAGTATCAGGATACGTCGGTATCATCAGTAGTTTACGGTTAACCACACGGACCAGATAGATAAACCGTAGCGATATTATTCTCGTTTATTCTTTGTGGTTTATAAATTAAATTCATTTGTTTATACCAACTATTCACCCGGTGCAATTGTATGTGCCGCAGATACAAGAGTGTCGTGAATCTCGCGGGCATAAGCTACTTGCGCGCGCACAGTCATCAGGAATTGCGGGTAGGTCAAAGCAGGACCTTCCTGACTGGCGACCGTGTCAGTCCTCGTTGGTATAACGGACATTGGCAGATATCGCAAAGAACTGGAATTCTGAGAGAGACACTCTATAGACGTTTTAAGATGAAGTTCAATCTGATCGCATATCGAATAAAATTCTTCCATGTTCTTATTGAAGCGATGATCAGGCGGATCAACGCCTTTCAGTGTACCAATGTCTACAGCACTGTTCTGATGTAAAGTTTGTGCTGCTGTCTTCAATGCTATTGCCAGGGACTCACGCAATGGGCCCACTAAGGACTTTACTTTAGATATATTGTCCAGTTTTTCTTGGGCTTGTTGCTGCTGCTGTTGTTGAGCTTGCTGCTGCTGCTGCTGCTGTTGTTGTTGAGCTTGCTGCTGCTGCTGTTGAGCCTGCTGCTGCTGAGCTTGCTGTTGGGCCTGTTGTTGGGCCTGCTGTTGAGCCTGCTGTTGGGCCTGAGGCATCTGCGGATTCGCTGGCTGCGCCATCTGGCCCATTCCCATTGCACCCGGTTGCTGAATCGGCGGGATGTTCATTATTTACCTATCTGGATTCTAACCTCGTTCTTTATGAAATTTTGCACTGGGTATACAATCTTTTATACACTGTACGATTAGATTTGTATACAGTATTCAATGTCTTATGATATAAATATTCTGTTAATTATAATCGTCCTTTGTAGTGAGGTTAGGTATACACTTTATGAAAAATACTGTATTAAATATAGTCCCAATGGTAGACCAATTTTTTATATCAAACTTTGTTCTACTTAACAATAATATTTTTGTAGGTGTAACAAAACACGGCCTTGATGAGATTGTATCAAACGTCAAAATCAACAACAAGATTCACCTGATGTCAGCACCACTATGCTGATTCACAATGGGCGACTCGTATTGGCGTCCTTATTTACACGTACATCAGGTATGCTCAGTAGGAGACATAATTTTGTTCCACTGCGCACATAAAGTGACGTCACAAAGGGTAAACTTTTAATATAATACTTTTAAAACATTGCAAACTATATTATAGCAAAGCTGATTTTTAATACTTTGTACTACTGTCCATAACTTACTGACATTGTAAGACATCAAGTAAATTCAACTAGGATATATTACTTGTATTTAAGAATTTTGTCGCATTAAGAACATCGCGCCAGTAACCATTAGCGAATCACGACACAGAGAATCCAATGACATCATTATCCGAATGCGCAAAGCCGCCAGTTGCTACACCTTGTATATTTGTATCGTGAGCGCATTTACAATTGTCATCGCCAATGTGAATTCGCCTTGCGTCGAATATTCTGCGACTAGAGAGTCTTTCATTAACGCGACTTCAGCACACTGATAATTCTCCGTTATCTGACGTTGAGACGAAAAGTTACATTTAACTGATAAATTAATCTTGGAAAGTTTTACAATGTTCCAACGACGTTAGCTGCCTTCCATACACCTAGTATATTTATTTCATCCCCTTAATAGCTCGGTTAAATTCTAGAAGGAATATAATCAGAAATATCGTAATTTTTATAATTTTCGATCGTTCAAAAGTTCAGCCGTCGAATCCCAAGTTTCCCGTTTGTAGGTAAGCGTCATGACGTCACCAATCGTAGCCGTCTATAAAATCAAGTCGTGTTACATATGGCGTCCGTGAACCGACGCCATCTAACGTCTGGCATTCCTGTTTTTTTCCTGTGCGGTAAAACCACGGCTTGTAGCGCGTACAAAGTTTCGGAATATTGTTTGCGTTATTTCGCGTCCACGCTCGAGATATCTGTCTACTTCGAAATGCTTAGGCCACACTTCTCTACGTGGTAGCTGCAGAAAAGTGTCCAGGGAACGCGGGAAAAGTGCGTAGGAACGATGAGTTAACCGTGTGCGTGCACGCAGCGGGACAACCTCCGATCTGAACCAGAATACTCGACGCGTTGATCGCCGTCCCATTTTCGCCCAGGTAAGACCTCTTTACGATTTCCCAGAACGGGAAATCGACTAATTCACTAGTTTTTCATACGTTTAGGTAACTTTTGGCCCCAAAACTCAATTCGTGTTTATGTTTACTCCTCTAATTGTTGACTTCTCGACCTCCCGCTTCCTTACCCGACCCTACTAGTGCTGACCCGCGCTTGCTGTTACACCCTATACAGCTCATTGTCAGTTTACTTTCAACTACCATACTGCATTGCTGTGCGTGCTGGAGTAATATTGCAATGTCGTATTCAATAATTAGAAATATCTGAATATATGTTCATTTTTATATTAAGAAATTTCATGAAATTGGGGCTTTAGGTCTATTTTCATTCGTATTTCTAAGGTTTTCGGTGCTCTCAAAAATTGTTTGAGAAGGTAATTCTTATGATTTATAGTGTAACTGTAGTGCGGTGTATTTACTGAATTATTCTGTTTTTTTTTACACACGAGTAGCTAAAAATACTGTAAGGGTTATTATTGTGATTACAAAGTTCAGTAAATATTTTTGTGATTTTTAGTGTCGGAGTAAGTGCCTAGCCAGTGGCTGGGGGTATGAGCGCACCAGCTATAAAGTCATCCATGCCTGGTGTGGGTACATCCCCGTCTTCTACGGGCCATTCTATGTTACCGATGAATATGATGGCACAAAAAGTGGTCCCAGGGTCAGAATCAGGTGCTATGAAACCTTTATCGGGAAGTGGTTTGAGTTATGTTACTCTACAGCCACCCAGTCAACCATTGAGTTTAGTACAGGACCATAGACAATCTGTGTACCAGACTCAGTCTTATGTCAGTAACAATTCTGAGAAAGAATCTGAATCAGATAAACTCACTCAGAATGGTATCGAAGCAAGAAAAGTAGATGGCGAAGAAGCACCAGTTTCTGCAAAGGAAAGTGAATCCAATCGGAATAATAATCTAAGCCCTGAAAATTCAACACAAGCTCAGCAACCTGAAACGGAATCAGAACCAGAATTGCCAGTTCTTTCTTTGGACTTCCCAGGTATAAATAGAAATAATTACAATTAACCTTTTGTATTTACTCTGTGCCTTTAAATTAAAATAACGGTAAGATAATAACGGTCCAATAATAAAATATAAAGGAATTTAATTATCCCTTCTTAATTGTACAGGTTTATGTACAAACGCACAGAACAAAGGTGACGACAAAAAGGTACCCATAAATAACGGTTCCAAAGAATCTGAGGTTACCACAGTTTCCCATCAGACGAAGCAATCTACTTCAGCACCAATTTCGACGCCGGCGTCGGCATCGTCAATAACACCAACATCGACGCCATCAGCAACACCAACATCAACACCAGCTCTGATATCAACAGCAGCACCAGCATCAGGACCAACATCAATACCGACGTCAACATCAGCAACGGCCTCGGCATCAGCATCGTCGTCGACATCAACATCGGCACCACCGCCAGTATCGGCTCCAGTACCAATCACCGTGCCCACACCAGCGGTAACGTCAGCACAATCATCAGCCCCAGTTGCAGCACCAACTACTGGAGCACCTCCAGAAATAACACCTGTGTCAGTCCCAACATCAACAACAGGATCAGCATCAACTTCTACAGGGCAATCTGCACCACCAGCAAAGCCAGCACCGACTCCAATTCCAGCACCAACACCTCCACTTATAACAGCACCAACCGTAACAACTACACCGACCTCAACACACGCAACAATAACAGCCACACCACCAACGCCCGCAACGACTCCGGCATCGCAATCTGGTGAAACAAAAACAAACGTGGAAACGTCTCCAAAAACGAAATCTTCAAATCAGAGTTCAAAACCAGCGGCCGAGACCCCAATTCCGGCAACGCTTACGACTCCAACGAAGTCCGAGTCAAAGGTCACTAGTCCGCAAAGGACCAACAAACGGAAGTCTAGAGAATTGAAGGATTTGAAAGGTCAAGCGGGTGGCGGGGAGGGTGGCAGTAAACCTAAGAGGAACCGAATCCAAACGCAGCCTTATCAAAGTCCTTTGCCAGAAATTGCATTGATCGTAAAGACCTTAAATAAAACGCCTAGTTCAAAGGGTTCAGACGATAAACTCATTGTGTTCTACAAGTACGTATTACTCACCCATTCATTTAATATCTATCATGTTTGTCGCTGCAGTCCAAGTATATCTTATCACTTGTGTAAAGCTTGAAGTACCTAAAATCACGCACTATTAAGAAACATTGTTCTCAGTGGTATAACCGATCTACGTTGTCTCATACATTTTTTTTTTCTGTTACAGAAATGAATTCCTAGCGGTAAGGAACGATGAAGGAAGTTTCTACGTTTGTCAGGCGATGCAGAACATATACAAGTCCAGTCGACGTATTCGCATTCGCTGGCTATCCCAGGATAAAAATAATGGAGAAATATATTCACCTGATTTCTATGACTTCACAGGTAGAATTTAATACGACAATTAAATTCCCCAATTGCAACGTAATGAAATTCTCAGATTTTTATCAACGATCTCTTCAATTTTTCAGATTTCGATTGCATACTGACGAACCTTAACTTAAATAAAATTGACAAGAACAAGTTCCAGTTGACGAAAATTGAACTATTGCGTACGGAGAATATTTTGAAACGCGCCATTGACGTCGAGGCTGGCGTGTCGGAAAAACCCCGCGTAACGGAAGAGCATCCTGATGGACGTGAGTATTACAATTTATGCACTACTTCATATATAATAATTGATTGACATATTAATAAAATTGACTTTCGCAGTGGATCTTTCCCTCTACAAGGACGAATCCCAGCTGAAAAGGAGAAAAGGATCTGGCAAGCAGAAGCAACGTCAGCGCAAAAGATCCAAAAGATCCTCGAGCACGTCAGAGGATGAAGTAAGCGAAGAGGAATCGGATAAGAAAGTTGCAGCAAAGTCAAGTCGTTCTAAGAAAAGAACACCTGCAAACAAAGCCTTGGCAATTGCCAAGTCTGTTGCCAAAGGGCCCAGTAGAGCAGAAAGGGCGCTGAATCGGGGTTCAAAGAATAACAGTGGTACCGGTACAGCCACTGGTACCGTCACCACGACCACCGCCACCACCACTTCCACCGCAACTACCACCACAGCGGATACCAGTAAAAAGAATGCGGATACGAAGAAAGTGGAAGCTAAAAAACCGAACAAACAGCAAAGCAACAATGCGACAGGCACAGTGCAAAGGACAAAGCTTCGTGGTAAGTTGTATGAGAGTATAGAAAAGGGTTACAGGAACAAGCGTTTTAGAAGTCATCAAACGAATGATAATTGAGTCGAGGGTGTTTATGAGATTTTTCATTGAGTGCGTAAACGGGATTAATGAAGGAAGAAAAAAAAAATGCAAAGGAAACAAGAAAAACAATGTCTTTTGCGCAGGGCCCAGTACAGCGAACACGCAAGAGGGCAGTAGTAGCACGGCAGGACGTCCAAAGCGAGTTGCAGCCACAACAGGTATCGCATCCAGCGAGGATACTTCACCACGTAAAAAACCACGTGGTAGAGCATAAGACGACACACCACCCTCGATACCGCTCCATGTATACAAGATCTGCGTCGTAGATAATATGTACATGGGGTACTGGGAAAATCGCGGCACAGAACACCTGTATTTTTACTCCAAAGACTCCACGTGTAGATGTTACGCGGAACTCGATGATAAACGTCCTAAGAGTATCGCGCGACCATTAATGAAAGCTTCGAGGATGCATTCCGGGAGACGTCGTTCGTGACGACAAGTGAAATATTTGAAAATTTGTTGCGGACGATGGACCGACACCCTGATTTCATTTGACCCTGAGGCAACGCTCGAGATAATAGTACGCACCAGTAGCAATGACAGTAGCAGATAATATTGTCATCCAACATTTTGGTATATCATGGTAAACTTGTACATATCGTTTACGTCACAGATTCGAAGCACGACAAACGAGCAAAGGGTCGCGCGACGTGTGCATAACGTGGGTAATAATTATCTATCCCTGGTGGGATAATAATTATCTACAGGGTGTGTCGTAAATTAATGCACTCTTGCAATAGTCTATTTTTGATGTTGTAAGTGAATCGTACGCGATTCAGTTGGGTTTAGAATACACTTTCCATTGGATATGATAACTATGTACAAATATATGTGTCTGGGGTATATAAGTGTTCTGTAAAACAGAGAGAGAGAGAGAGAGAGAGAGCGTTTGAGAGAGCGAAAAAATGAGGATGAGAAAGAGATTATAGTGCGAGCGAAAGAACGAGAGAGAGAGAGAGAGAGAGAGAGAAAAAGCAATCCGAGATCTATAGATCTATGAGCCATAGGTCCATAGATCTAGAAATATAAGATATATGCGCGCAATCATATTGCAATGCGCGTCTTTTAAGAGAAGTTTAGAAGATATGATCCAAGATCTATAGATCCGGAGGCCGAAAAAAAAAATATTATTTCTAATACTCGATCTATTGGGATCACAACTTCGTCGATATGACGTCTGCTGAAAAAATTTCCAACTAGCGCAAGTAAGTCGTTTAGAGCTTCTACTGCACTTGCATATGCATTACTGGAGTCTGCATACAGGGCCATGGGGATGTCACTTTAACTTATGAGACAAAATAATTGAAAAATTTATTTCTAGTATGTACTCCAATAGGCCACAATTCCGATCAAAAAGAAATAGAAGAATTCGGCCGATTTTCAACATCTACACAAAGCTGCGTACTGCAAGCAACTTATTTACTTGTGTCCATCATACTGAACTAGGCCACGCCCTCAGTTGTGATCCCAATAGATTCCTGTTGCGATCCATAACGCGTCTGGATCTATGGATCTGAGAAGTCTAAAATCTAGATACAAATTGCTTGACACAGTTCACTGTGAAACTTTGTTTGGCAAGGTGTGCGATAACGATCCATAGATCCATGATCTTACGAGGATCGTGCTGACCGGTGGTGCCCTATATTGATTTAGCCACACAGAATGTATTTTAATTGTATTTTAAAGCTAAGCACTTGATTGCTCTAACAGTTTTCGATTCAAGTGTATAAAACTTAATTTACTTTTATGTTACTTTTTCTCTTGCATTAGACAGAGTGTATATTTACAATCAGAATAGCAAATTACAATTTTCATTTTACCAAATCCAAGATAAGATTTGTTTACGTAGCGGCTAAGTTATGTATTACAGAATGCAATTGCTTTGAACGTGATTGGGATTACTGTTCCCTATTGGCAGTGACCTATATGCGAGTAAAAAAAAATTTTTTATTTCAAAATAGCAATGTACGGTTCACTAAAAGCTTTAGAGCCTTATAAATATTTCTAAGGATTGTATTCCAGGAATAAATGGGAATCACAGCGGTTACATAATATTACCTTAGAGAAGTCAGAAATATTTCCATTTCTACGAAAAATCCAATTCCGTGATTATATCAGCACATTGCTATTTTCCAAGCCAATCGTATTCGTATCGATAATACGATATTACAAAAAGCGAAATATGTTTAATACTTTCAAAACGTAACACATCGACTTGGGCGAATGAGCGATAAAATTTAATATCGCTATAATTAATTATTATTGATTAAGATTGAATTCGGGTGCAAGATTTATATTAATTCTTTCATTCACCGCCAGCCCCAAGATCTTCACAAAATCGAATTGCAATTGCATGTTTCTTTCCGTTCTCCAAGTACGTCCAAATTTTATGATTGTTATTCAAAAGATTAGAAATCGTAGCTTATTTTTTCCTCCTACAGAGACCTCCGTATGTAATGTATACCACACAAAAAAAATGGCAGCAAGAAACAAGGCAGAGCATCATTGTTATTTCAGACACAATTAGCACGTAATAAGAAACACACCGTGGCCGGTATATTTAAGTAATTTTTCTTTCGTTTTAAATTCTCGCTTTCCTACATTTCCTTATTTAGTTTTCTGTATCGTACCACGTACTGCGTCGCTGTTGCAATTGGGCAATGTGGACAGTACGTACATAGATATATTTATATATATATATATATCTGTTGGATATATATGATTCTTTTGTTATGAGATTACGCGTGAGAGTTGTGCGGGATGAGGAGAGTGGAATAGTTCTAATCAAAGGTAAATAGAAAGTTTAAATGATTGAAATATCCAATTGCACCGTTTTTACTTGGAACTTAAAAGCTTCACTACGAATCCTTGAGTGAACATGGTGCAAGAGGTTGGTTGTGTGTGGTATATAAATAAGGAATATGTGCACATATGTATGACTCAGAGTGTCCTTAGAAGCTCCCAGGCGTTATCGACCTGTACTGGAAAATTGGGTACGATATAATTATCATATTAGATGGTTAAGGTGGGTCTGATCCTCAAAGGGCGACACGCAGATGCTCGATGGAATGATCGATCGGTAACTAATGTCGCCGATTTATTGCACATTGTATTTGAAACGAAGACACTTGGAAATAACACAGGAGACATGCTCCCACCACACGCACACAAAAGAGTAAGGCGCGCGTATCGCGAGCGCATTAACAAGAAGACACATTGTATAAATTTAGTAAAGAATTTTAGTAACGATATACCGAGAGGTTGTCTCTGTGTGTTGGTCACCATCCAATTTCGTTATTAGATGAACGATTATCATTTTTTTTTTCGTCCCCTCTCGAGCTAAGTGCAAAAAAGAATCATACAATCAACGACCTCCTCGATAAACGAAAGATAATGTCCTACTAGTGATAAACAGCGGTAATGAGGTCTTCTGATTACTCGTAAACGTACCAAATTTCTAAAAAAAAAAGAATAAAGAAAAAAATAAGAGGAAGCAAAATGAGGGGGGGGGGGGGGAGTGAGACGAGAGAAAATATATAAAAAAGGGGGAAAAAGTCGTTCGTTGCTAAAGTGATCTGCCTTATTATCTTTACAACAATACTAAATATATTAATGATAATCGTAACAATGTAAAATTGTTTTATTAACGAACTGACGAAGGTTTAATGAATTACTTTTACTGTTTTCATGAGTTTATTTACCGTCGAACGCGTCGAATACGTTAAATGTGTAAGAGTACAGTCTTAATTTCCTAACGATTAAAATGTAATGGGGTTTCCGACTATGAATTTCTTTCATTTATTATCAACAACCATTGAGATTTCATTCGTTCGCATATTACATATATTTGGATACTTTCCAGGCAATAAATCTATATGAATTTGCTGAATGGGACAGTCTCTTTTTTAATCGGTAACTTCCTGCGTTCCGTTACGAAACTCGTTCAAATATATACATATGTATATATACATTAGCACAAAATGGCCGTCCAATAAGAGCGACCTAAGTAAAGCCTACTAGGTGGTAAGTCCAAATTGTTGATCATATATCCTCCATTCCTTTCCTCTCGTTATGGATATATGCCAGTAATTAAAACGTTGAATTAAAAGTCAAAATGGCCTTTGGCGAATACGTATGAAATAATCATTCTGATTTTTTTTTATAGAAAATTTACTACCGATACTTAGAGGGTGTAATTCAAACTCTGATCTTTGTGATCGTCGTCCACAACGTCATTCACTGGGTCATGATTGGTCATGTATCGAATACGGATATATCGATTAGGCGTGGAAGTAGCTCTACAAGTGAAGTTCAGCACTGGACATAAGTTACCGACGTACAAACCGTCAGACGATTATAACGCCCTCTAGTATTTAATTCAAATACCAATTAATCAATTCTGATCGTAATTAAGTGTTCAGTTGACTCGCCTGATACACGACTCTATAGGGTTTATCGATTTACAAGATTATCAACAATCTTCTGTAATGGATCCATCATATTCTCTGACTAGTTCATAGGATAACTGATTAATGTGCGAGGAACATTTTCTACTATTGTTTTTTATGACAAATTTGGATATTGAATCAATTTACTCACCGTCACAAGATTTACAGAGCATATGATATAATTCGTAAAGAAGTACTTTGCTATGATTAAATTTGCATGACATTTTGAAGCGTGTATATATATATGTATAGCCTGAGAAAATTTTTAATATATTTTAATCGCAATATTTTATTTTGATTTTTGATACGTTAAACAAGAAGTCTCGTCTCGATCATGAGTCTCATCGGACAAATAAATATGTGTAAATGAATAATTTTTTTTTCAATTTCATGTCGTTCGACTGACGAAGAATGTCGTCAATGCCCTTCACTGTGTCGACTTGCAAGGTCGCGAGTGAAATGTACATTTCATACGTTTGATAATTGTTACAATTTAATTTGTGCAAGGTAATTCAATTCAGGGCACGGAAAAAAAAATCCATGTTAACGCTAGAACGACTCGGCATGGAATTTCAGTTATCTTATTTCTGTCGCGCAACTCGTGTGACTTGTACATTAATATTCAATGGAGTAAAATGGCGTACACCCGATTCATAATAAAGTAACAGTGGATATTTAACAGAATACATAGAGTTCCGGATGACGAGGATCGTATAGCACTTTTCTTTTGTTTCTTAAATTAATATCGGATGATAAGGCAAATGGTTTAATATAAAAATTGTGTTTTTAATAAATATCGATAGAAAAAACATTACACAAAATATCTACAGACGTTACAAAGTTCAATACAAAATTACATGCCCCGACTTAATAAACCTGTTCAGGACTTATATTTATAATAACATCTGCCATCGTTCCTATCATTATTATCATTAGTATTGATATCTCATTACCAAATGTAATCGTAATACTCTGTATTGAGACTAATAGAAAAATATTGTCACAATTTTCCGTCGCTTAGCTTGCTTAAACGTAATGCATTGAATTTCTACTGAACAGCGTATACAAGATTCGTTAACTCCCTTAGTAAAAATGCACAAAGTAGTAACGTACTTGACAGAAAGAAGTATCAAAAAAGATGAATATCCACATCTTTCAAACTAGGCTTCAAATATCAAAAGATTTAGGCGAACGCACAACGATCAAGGTCGACCAATGTCGACGTCAATTCGACAAATTGCATAATACGTTCGTCAAAGGTGCGTGACAGTGTCGTATAAAAGCACAGACTCTTGTATACACTCTGTCCATAATGCATTGTACATAAATAACATTAAATTATGCAATATTAGTCGCCTGAGATCTCAATTAACCCTATTGAACTTACAAGAAAGAAACCGCGATCACCGCGAAAGGTGATGTATACCTTTGTTCCTATATAATTGCATATTAAATATCCGTCGCATATACTCGACCTTGACCCGCATCTTCTTGACTCAGACAATACTTGGCAGCCCAGGAATGGAGACACACGTCATCTCTCAAACCCGTGTATAAAAAACCGATCGTAAGCATAAAAAAAATATAACCTACGTAATCATTCCTTTCTACGTAACTACATTATATTTTTCGTTCGCCCATCATGAGATTCGATATACGAATTATTACGTACCGACATATAGAAGAGATAAAGAAAGAAAATAGAAAAAGAAAAATGATGATCGAGTATCGCGGTCACGTCACTCTTCATACAGCGTTTAATAAATCCTCTCGTAGTACATACTCCTTCCCTCCCCGCTTCTCCTTCGCATTAGTTCATTGAATACTCGTGTTTTCGCACATCGATTCTAGTAACACTGAGTCGTTCAGTGTACGCAATTTATTAAGCATACGTGTGTGTGTATATATATATATTTCTCTTGGTCGTTTAAGCTCATAGTCGGGCACAGGCACTGACCGCCTATCTGACCTAGGCCTTTTTCAATAATACGTTACGTATATATGTGTGTAAAGAATGACGCAATGATCGTTAGCACAGAACGCAGAACCGTAAAAAAAGTCCCTTCCAGATCTACCTTGTTACATACTACGGTATATATGTACAATGATTTCGTCACGCGGCGTGTATGGCGGAGATAAAGAAGAAAATTTATAAGAAAAGAAGATTGGTGATAGAGGGGAAAGAGCACAAATAGGATTGCGTAGAGGAGTGGAAGAAATCGAAGCCCTAGACAAGAGCTTCAGCATGATAGTGATGATAGTGATGATGAATGTGCTCGTGAACGTGTCTACGGCCTGCAGCAGCAGCAGCGGCTGCTGTTCCTTGGGAGAATTCACGCTCCAGCCAGCGAACGACCTGCGCCATGGCTCTGGCCTGATCCTGTTCTCTCGTTGCGTGTTTCAGCTGGTGCTTCTTGCCTCCCTTGCCGCTTTGCTGCGACTGAACGTGTTGGCTGTTCTCAGTACGTTGCTGCTGATTGTTCGTGCCATTCGAAACTCGCTCGACATTTGCTGTCGGATGAGGATTATTATTGGTGATGGGAGTGACTACGTTCTGGGTGGGAGGAGGGTGCGGTACGTGCGGAGGTACGTGAGGTGGTTGAGGATGATGATGATGATTGCGTATCGGATGAGTCGGTGTGTTCGTCGGAGGAGCGAGATGTCCACGTGGCTTACGAAGGTTCCCTCGGGATTTCCCGGGTACTTTGGGCAACGAGGAAGGATGATGATGTGTGTTTTCCCGCACTGGTTTGTGGTAGGTCGTTGGCTGTCTTACTGCCGGCGGTGGTCTACACCTTTGAACGTAGGGACTCGAAGGTTCCGTGTAGGGGCTTCTAAGAGGAATGCGTGGCTGCTCGGTCTGATGTCGTTTCCTGGAACGGAAGGGGCCAAGGGCTTTTTTAGAGATCGGAACCAGACGGCAAGCTAGGCTGGGTAGTGCCCGTAGTGGTGATATAGTGTAATAGTAAATAGTAATGGTACTTGGTGAAGTGGCGATAAATAACGCGATCTGGATCTAACCAGTCTCCAAGTTACGAGAGCTCACCTAGATGCGTGAAAACTGAGATTATTCTTTTCCATGTTAGCCTGGATGATTTCGAGCAGCTGCTGCCTCTGCATGGCCCCGCTGCGCTTACGCTGGTTCGTCACAAGGGGTGTGAGAGGTGTCAAGGGTGTAAGGGATGGAGAAGCGTCGCTGTCGTCGCTCACGTCACCCTCTGAACTGTTCGAGTAGGGCGACGGAAGATGTGGTACCGGTCCTACCCTCCTCCTTAATTCCTCCTGCTTCGACTGACTCGTCGGCACGTTCTCAGCATCGTCCTCGCTGTGGCTATCGGCCGCGTGCTCCGACTGACAAGACAAACCGGTATCATCATCGGCTCTCCTTATAACTCCATGATTCCTTCTACCGCTTTATAGCTAGAGTTTCAACTCCCTTTATGGTTTCGCTGTGCGAACTAGCATATCAGAATGAGAGTGTAAACCAATCTTAAGACCCAATTATAAACTAGGAAACGGTTTGATTAATAATTTCGTTAATCATACCAAGTAGATAAACGTTAATTACCACTCTTTACTTCTATATACTTTAACGCCTGTCATTGACATAATTCTGCACTGCTCATAAACTTTGCCAAGGCTCTCTTTATTACCTTACAGCGATGTCGTGGCACTCGTCTTCGCCGTGGAAGACGTCGCGACGCATGACTCCCGTGAATCCCGTGGCCTCCATGCGTTGCGTGGCTACAGGACGTGACGTGTTTCACGTGGCAGCAAGAGGGCGAATTCGGAGCTTGGTTCGATCCTTGATTCGGAGGATTTATTACAGGCGTTGCGTGAGCCTGAGTGGCGCGCTGGTCAGGAGATACGGTCAGCTTGACTTTAATCGTTTTACTGCCGCAGGGCGGCACTTGAATGGAGGCACCCAGCGTGTCGTAGATCGTGGTGACCAGCCCGGCTATATCATCCTTCGTTATCTTCCCATGACCATCGAAGTCATAGAGGGTAAAAGAAAACTCTTGCCTCCGTCTGTCGCCTTCGGCCACCGAGACGTCGCATTCGAATTCCTGCGCAAAATAACACGCAACCATCATCATTACTGATTCCTTTCAAGATCTTCTGGAAGCCTTTCTAAGATCGGTATTGATTTGATGATCTAGTGATCCAAACGTTACGCATGACTGAAGCTCATATCTCATCGCAAGAAATGCCTGAGCATTATACCATTAGAACATAGAAAAATACAAATTCATGAATATACAAAATAATAAGACACCCTTGTAACAAGTTAAATTGACACCCCTAAAAAAATTAACTTTACAAGTAACAGTACATCGAAACAAAGACACATTAGGAAAACTTACAAAACAAACTAGAATTACCTCAAAACTGAGTTGCCTAGTAGCATTAGAATTAGTCTGCTCGTCGTTGGCAGCGGGTGGTGTCGGGCTGTTTGGAGTATTGAGTGTGACCGGCGATTCCGGCGGTGTAAGAAGAGGCGGCGGCGGTGGTGGTGGTGAACTGTTACATGGCGTCGCGACGCTTGCCAAAAGTTCCTCGGCATCGCTTCCCTCTGCCCCACCTCCGACAACTGCAACATAACGATAAATAAATGAGTATTATAAAACGTACCAGGGTTCGTATTAAGCGTGTCAAAATTAATAGGTCATTCCCCGTCTCAAAGGTCGCATTAACAGTAGCACGAGAATCATCAAGATCGAGGTCTCGGTCATACATAATAGTTCACTGATGATAATCATTGTTAAGGCACGTTGACACGATAAAGGTAATCTTCTGTGATGCCCGTCCTATTATCTGTGCATACAGAAAGGTGCAGAGGTAAACGATCACGCTGTTTATCGAGAGCGTTGCCCAGATATGTTGACTCGATTTTTTTTTCAATGACGTCCAACTGTATACATAGCTGAGTCAGTATAGTAGCTACGAGACTGAAGTCTCGTGCCTCAATGGTATGTATATATACGTATAGTAGAGAAACAATGACTATATATATATATAGACTACTGGCTTGTAGCATATGAGAGAAGTTCGCATATGCAGCACTATACCATTTCCACTGTTTACGGTGATCTGACGGGACTACGAGTATTTGCACTTTGTCGAGTGGGACGAGAGCAGGAGTATCCGATATTCGCAAACTTTTAGTACGAATCTAATGGCGTATGTGATTCGAATGGAATGAAGGGACGCGCCACTCGACGTTACAAAGAGTAGGGGTAGAAGCGCTTGGAAACGTCATCCTTTTGTACGTTACAATGACGGAAAGTTGGCTGCCTTTCAGGATATAAAAAGAAAAGAGAATAGAAAAAATAAAATGAAATCATTTTGAATTTGGCATGACCGACGTTATAACGTTAACCAGGAAAACGAATAGCTTCCTCGGCTTCTCGTAGCCGCGTCATTAATAAAGTGGCGGCTCGCGCGGAATGCTTTTGCGATAAAAATAAAATAAACAATCCTCCCTACTTGAGAGCTGGTATACGACGGCGCCGAGCGTCGAATAGACGGAAGTCAGTCTGGTCTCTTTCTTTCTCTTTTTTTTTTCATAGAAATGTTATCTACCTGCGTTTTACGTACCGATGAAAAGTATGCGGAAACTTGCGTATGCATGTATCTATAGGTATTATACGTAGATATATAGTATTACTGATATCGAATGGGTTACCCTGGTATATCGAGTAGGTACTACTAGGTCGGATATATTCAGTGTAACTATGTGGATACCGTTGGAGAGGTTTTCCGCTCGAGAGAACTGAGTGCGTTTCGCTTCTAGTGCGATGCGGACGTAATGCAACATTGCCGATAGCTATGTGCACATGCCTCCCATTCGTCACAGATGCATTACGCTGTCTCGAGGCCCTCTGAGTCTGTCCAAGGAGATTATGCGGATGATGTATAAGATGCTAGAGTGCGCAGGGTTCGAGTCTACGATTTTGAGAAGGAGATTAAAAGTGGAAAATGAAAAAGTCTAACTGAATTTCTAAGGGTATGCTTCATTTTAAAATAAATCTAGAAAAATCGACAGGCATATTGATCCGTAAAAATTTCGTTAGGCCGCTCAATAGAAATTGCCGGGATTAAAGATCACGGAGAAAGAAGCTCAAGGAATGGCTACTGTCCCGTAATGAAATATATCGTGAGCCGTACCGTGGATGCAGTTAGCTGCAGTAAAATGTACTTCGCTTTCGTGGCCCTTTCATCCTTCCGAGTGGTGAGCTAAGCTGGCGAGCGACCGTGCCGAGTCCCGGGTTTAGTAGTTTTAGATTGTGGAACGAGCGATCTAGGTATTTTCCTAGAAGCAAAAGCAGCCAACGGTCGTCGGTCGTCGGTCGACAGCGGCACCGGCAGCGGCACCCTTCTCTCCCTCTGGCCGCTATTATTGTTGGCTTCCAGGAAGAGAGACCCAACCGAACGTCTCTCTAGCTCTCAGTCCTTCAGTTTCTCTCTCTTTTTATTTCCCTCTCTTTCCTACTCCTCTTACTCGTATACACTCTTAGTGAGAGACTTGCCGTCTCCCCGAAAGTCGTATATACCTTCTCCCTTTTCTGCTGTGCTCTACGTCGTCTTTTCCTATCCGTGTTGCTTGCATTTTTCTCAAGAGACTAACCTAACCTAACTACCGTCGACCAACCCCTGGAGAGATGGCTCCCCCGTACCAGGATCGTAGTGATAAAATAAAACTCGAAGGAATTTTCTTAGAATGACAAAAGCATTAAACCCCCTCCCTCCTTACGTCATCACAGAGAATTTCGAAAATTGTACTGAGATATATAGCTCATGCTAGGAATGCTAAGTAATTTAACACTTCGACAAGTCGCTTAGTTAGTTTAACAAGTTTTGTGTGTATGATAAAGAGAGAGAAGGTGAGTGAGTGACAGCCATAGAAATGAGAGAACGATAGAGTGGAGGAGGGGACAAAATATATTTAAAAAATCGAGGGTTGAGAAGAGAGAAACGAATCCATCGGTCGGGTTTCTATTCATTTTGAAAAGGTCGAGGTCCACGGGCGGACAATACAGCCCTGATCGAACCTTCTGGCAGAGACGGACTGTAGAATAGGGAGAAGTTTCGTTCGTCAGGCCGTATTGGGGTGGTTTTTGTGCAGGACGAGGACCACCCCTAGCGTTTATGGGGAATCGAGACGAAACGTGCCGTCGACGAGACAGAAGTATCTTCTGACTGGTGTGTGACAGGGACAGAAGGAACGCGGTACAGCCCAAGGCTCGTCCTTGTTTGTCGGACCATTTTGAAAGGGCCGAAACGTCGAGGGATTTTTCCAAATCGATGTGGCGGCAGTCCCTATGGGGCGGGCCGGGCGCGGAATGCCAGAAGCTACTATGTACTCCTCTTCCATCACAATAGTACTTCAGAAATACTATGCGCTATATATATATATACACACACACATACAGACAAAGCTACAAAACAACCAAAGTCTGTATAGACAGTGTGCTATGCATGTCCGATAAATCGTAAACCGATTCCTATCTCGATCTCACTGGAAGCGCCCATTGCATGCTGGTATGGCAGTTAGAATTTAAAAAGATTACTTTTCTCACTAAGCGAATCCGTAAGGCACTGCTCAGGATATTGTCCCTCGGAGTATCGAGATATTCCTGCGCCATTCAAATGCGAGGCCGTGACTTTATCCAAAGCCACCAAAAGCAAAAAATACTGGCACCATCCTTTGAAGATATCAAAGTAATGATAGGAGCTTTGGCTACGAATTCCGGAATAAAAGTCCCGGCGCTCCGGAGCAAAAGGGGGATTTTAAGGGAGGGACTGTCGCTTTGATCCGGGTTCGGCTTTTAACGGCTCTAATGGCTCCCGACGATGTGCCGTTAAGGTAACAACGTTGCTTTCATATCCAGCTGTCTTGAAGCACCGACAAAAGCCTCTGGTTGCCCGTGTGTCAAGGCGGCGAACACTTTTTCATCTTTCGCTGTCCAAGAGAGGCGAGAGTCCACCGACAAAGAGAATCCCGCCTACCGATGTCCTCCCGAGGACCCGGATCTCTCTATGACGCAGATGCATATACATATACCACAATCCCAAAGGATGCATTTCCAATTTTCGACTGGACGCTATTTTTTTCACCGCCTTGTCAAAAGTTCCTCGTGACAAGTGGCAGTTGAAGTTGACGATGAATTTTTTTTATTAAGAAAAAAAAAATGTTATCGGTAACTTTGTGCCAACTCGTACAGAAATATGCTATGGTGAAACACGCTATAGATATATACCAGCGCCTTACTTTCAGACGCATTATTATCTGCCGCATGAATAAGCGCGCAATCTTACGCACTGTGTATATTATGCATACAGAAGGAAAACGCGTGCGCCACGCAATTCTCAACGTGGCGTCTCTAGTTTTCATTCATACGCGTCATTCTTTATCTTTCGCGTTGGGGGAACAACCCCTTGCAAGGGCATACAACAACCCAAACAACAGCGCACAGCTCATTGACTATCCCCGGTAACTGCTTTATGCCGAGACCGAAGTAACTTACACCACGGGCACTACGTATGTAATATATCTTGAAATCTTATCGGTCGCGCTTTTAACACAGTGGCGCTCAAACTCATCAGCGAATTACACCGTTTATTGCTAGCAATAATTAATAAGAATTTGATCACGTTAAAACGCATGACCCTCGTAATTCCTCGGGGAGCAATTATTAGTTTTAATCTTAATGCTCTGGACGGCAGAGCGCGATAGCCAATATCAACTAATAAATATTACATCCGCATGTATTACGTGCCTTCGTATCTTTGAGGTGAATGTCTCAAGAGAAGTCGAATAGCAATGAGAATAGAAATGGAGGAGGATGGCTTATATACTTGGATGACACGTATATATATGTATGTACGTAACGACTGTCAGCAACGTTACTTGAAATAGGTTAGTCACAAGAGGCGCTATATAACATACGTACATACGTAGAAGATGTATAAAGGGAAGCCTGTGTTTACCGAAAGCTAGGCACTCAACTCGACACTATCATTTGTCAGCCACGTAAGTGCGAAAATCGGTTATCCTGCCTTTAGTAGGAGCATTTAAATGGCTCGATTTTCTCTCCTACGTATTAACTGTGTTTACGTTGACGTATGGTTATGTATATTAAGATCCTTTCCTCTCGACTTTCCAAACTGCAAAACTCGTATCTCGAACATGAGCGTGCAACTTCTTGAATGGCCGTTAGAGATTCCAAAGAGATTTCCTGTTTTTCTCGCAGGGAGACACACGAGGGCCATTACGACTACGCAAGATCGTCTCAGCTGTAAATTTATTCTCTCAATGTTTGTCAGCTCTCTTGGATGCTTTACATAACGCGAAGCATCCGCTTCCGAATTCTTTGGCGCCTCTGAACCCTACAAAGGGGATGTCAAGTAGGCATAACAATAACAGAATCAACTGTGAGAAGACTTTTTTTTATCACGTGGAATGGACGAGGGAGGAGATAAGGAATGTCTGGGAAATTCGTATGGGATATATTTCGTAGTCGCGTATTGAGGGAAACTGGAGATTTATTTGTTTGAGTCAATTAGAGCATTTCGGCGTACACGACGTCAGGCGTCGAAAAGAAATAAACGAAGGTTTCGATTTATCGGTACGGATGTCTGATTATCGTCCGTTTGGTTTGTCTCTGGCGTCAAGTGAGAGTCGTTTACTCCGTGAGAGATTCATCTCCCCTTGAAGAGGTCTCTTGCAGCTCTTCATCTTACATTTCACGACTCTGCTCGACCACTCCCCGCGCTTTAACCACGGCTCCCTATACGCCGTTGCTCTAACGAACTCGCGAGGGTCCGATAATTACGCTTAACCTCCCTCGGTCCCAAGGGAGTACAAGGGTCTGGTGGTCCACCCTTTTTGTGCCCTTTTAAATTAAACCCGGAACAGCACCCGAAAGCACTCCATTATTTTATAAACCACCCCCTCTGCTTGCGCTTTGGTAAATACAGAAACAGAGAGGACTACAATAGCTCTTTCAGAACAATTACAACGTTCCCGCATTGCGTCTCGTGTATTTCTTTTTCTTTCTACATACCATTGTTTACCCCTTTGACCAGGCAATATAACTATCTCCTAGTGCTCAATGTATAGCAACGATGATTACGCGCAGTAATAATTTTCTCGGACGGCTTAATATATTAATACAGCGTCGAACGATGGAATAATAGAACAAATGAGAAAAAGTAAATGTAAGCCGTGAAAAAAACTAATAATCCAACAGGAATCGAAAATCAGCAATAGCTCTCGCGGTAATGTTTACGCCGGAATAATGGAAAACCAGATGGCAATCGCGTAACCGGTATTCGCATGGAACGAGGATTGTGTGTTGGCTCCGATTTAAAATGCGCGCCTGCCTGTTCGCTCACACTCCGCTCAATGAATACCAATGAACACCACGGGCCAGGTATTTTATAACGAAAGCCTATATATATCTAATTAGTCGACACAGGCGAGAGCGGATCACAAGGTGGAACAGTGGAGCAGAGGAAAGATGAATGGTGTTCCTGAGTTTTCTCAGAAGGCAGAGGATGTTGAACACGTTCGGACGAGATGTAGGTACACGCGATTGCCGGTACGTGGATAAAAATTGCACGTTAGTCGTACTACTCGTATCGAGGGAGAAGAAAAAGGCAAAAATGAACTGAAAAGGAAAAGAGAAATAATGTAAGAATGAAAGAAAGACGAGTATTACCAGAAAAGGGCTTGTAGCCTGCAAGGAACCTCGCTCGCCACCACTTCACCAATCCGGTAGCCATGGGGTCCTCATGCGTAAACACGCACACTTCCCGAGTGGTCCCCTCTTTTTTTGTTTTTCTTTACTTCCTCGCTAACTCACTAACTCACTCACTCGCTACTCACTTTTACCCTGAGGTAGGTGAGACAGGGAAGCCTGTTAACGTTGCCGTTATTTTGTTGGGCCGTTATTGCTCTCGTTGCTCTCACGGCTCCCCCGTAATTATCGTTATTATTGGATCGCGAGCGTTTACAGGCTTATGCTCTTGTATATTTTCTCTGGCGCTCGGCTATATCGTCGTCACTTCACTACCGAACTTCAAAGGTTACGCCAGACTGGTAATGCACTACCGAGCGCCCCGGACCTTTTCCACTTCTGTATACACTTCATACACAACAGCAGCGACCAACGTCCGCGTACGTACTTGCTGTCACCCTAATTACATTTATACTAAAATTCTATTCAAATTGCGTCTAGTTGTATAAAGGTTATGCTAGATGAATGTACAGCTCCATTTAATCTCATATGTTGTTATGTTGTTTTGTTATGGTACCGAAGAGTTTTGTGCTCCAATGTTAAGGCTGAAGTTTTCACTGACTTCTCTTACTTCGTTTAATGAACGTCATCTAAAGCCACTGTGGTTTCTTTATTTTTATCCTTATCGGAGATCCACACTGCCACACTATAGTTTCTTGTCTCGTGGTGGCTGCTAGTGTGTTTAAAAGGACCCCGATGGCGGGTATACGGATCGCACTATACGCCGCCACTCGTGTCACTGCATCTACGGTCGTGGTTTGACTACGTCGAGAGATCGCCCTCGCCTAAACCACGTTCCCTGTAATCCTCGTTCCCTTCCTCGCAAGCCTCTCGTCATTCCTTCCCCTATCGCCCCTACCACGAATGGCGGCCCCACCTTGGAGCAGCAGTGCCGTAGATTGAGGGTTCATACTTGTTTGCTTAGAAGATTTATTTCTTTCAGGGAATTTAAATGGAATTTGAAAAGATTGCGTTATGTAATACTTAAAGAACAATTTGGAGTATCTTTGGAAAATTATCATAATGGAGTATTACAAATTTTTATTGGTGAAGTTTTGTTGCTGCTGTGGTTAAGGATGTTGCGTCCACAACTTTTGACGGCACTGAGCAAGAGACAGAGGCCATGTCTCTCGTACAAACGTTTTCTGCCAAAGCGTTATCTCCTTTGCGCAAGAACTCTCACGGCGAACTGACACAGAAGAAATCTCGGACACTTTATGCTCTTCTACAGCCACCCATCGTCCTACGTGTCCGGCCTCAACATATTACCGCCTGCATATGCTATAATAAAGCAACATGGAATTATTGATGTTTCAACTGGCCGAAATACTTCGTAGGGCTCATCTATCAGACTACTACGTAATATTAATCCTAGGAAATGTCTACGGTCTACTATTACGAATGAAATTCAAGTCGTATACTTGGCCCACGGAACCCCCGATTATTTCGAGGTTAAATACCGAAGAGCATCTGAAACTTTAGAAATTTTAGACGGATTAGTTTTCAACTATATCCGGGCTGGGCAGACATTTTAAAATTCAACATACGTTCAAGATTTCTTTTTTTTTCCTACTCCGTTAGCAAGAACCTTTGCTCCGTTTAGTCTAATCTCTGTGTTGTTTGAAATATTGTGAAAGACGCTTGTTCAAAGCGGATCCGCCAATTTTTCAAGAGATAATACGATGCGACTACGGCGATCCTGTCGGCAGTCAAAGGAAACTCACAGCAGTCGTAACTAAGCGCGAAAATACGAAGCGTGCTAATGACATTCCCATACGACCTTTGGGCCAGCCGATCGTTCCTGTATTCGGTAACCTCGGCGCATCCGTTAGAGGTTCAACCGGCCGTCGTCGGCGCGGAAAGCGTCGCGATTTATAATCAGGTTCCACCATCTGGCGACAAGTACGCAACAGATGCGAGATACGCCTTCCTCGCGTGTTTTGATCTCGAGCACCATTTATTTGGCCGCGCGAGAGACAAAGCGTACAAGGTGGGTACAAAATAGGGCGCTGCACCGCAGGGACTCTTTTTGGGGACTGTACCCGCACGCTATTATCTCCTAGCGGTGTTTCAGAAGAAACATAGGCGTCACCATCAACCACGCGAGGATGAATGAACCGAGACCTTACACTTATATGGTCTTACACAGTATATCCAAGGGATATGTGTCGCAACACTCAAGTGTACTTGCGCGTAAAACAGAAAGGGTTACCTTTTCAAAAGAAACAACAGTGTACACCCTAATGTACATACTCCGTCATAAAATGCGCAAGCTAATTTCTTAAATTAGAAAAGGAATCTCTAATACGGATTCCTATTAAATTCTTAAAGATACCGTGACCGAAATACGTGGAACTGACCGTTACGAAAGTTCTCAGAGAACTTTTATCGTACGTCCTATAAAATTTATTGGCTGATAATAAGAAAATTGTGGAATCCGCATGACACGTATTATCACAATCTATGATCCTGTTTTATTTTTAACGATATGTATGACTCTATTGCGTACACTTTTATTTCCCGGATGAAGATTCCAATAAAAAGTATCGAATTTCTCATCTCGCGTAAGACCGTCATTACTAAGGTGGGTCCATGGTGTCCATAGGGCCCCAAGGGATTACGCCAATGGTTTGGTAAGTGCCCCTTGCTCTCCCAGCACAGGCAGGCTCTACCCGCCATGCCGTGGCATGGCTTGCCATGCCATCCTCAGCCGTAGCACGGCTAGTTGTTTCTTTTCTTTATTCCTTTGTCGGAAAGTCGGCGGCGAGCCTCGTTTTTGAGAGAGAGCATAAGAGGGGTTTGGGGTTGGGGAGGAGGATGAGGTAAGAGAGACGGAGAATGGGAGAGAGACAGAGCTACCGGAGGAATCGAGTAAGAGAGTAGGAGAGAACCTAAGAGAATAAAAAGGAAAAAGATTCTCGACTGGGCAAGGGAAAAGGGCGGGAGCCCGTAGCGAGGAGAATAAAACGCGTGGATTAAAAACTCGGTACAGGCCGACCTCGAAATATCGTCGACAACACTGGGACTAGAGAGAGAGTACAGGACCAAGCAAGAGAGAGAGATAAACGACAGAGATAGAAAGGAAGAGAGGGAAAAAGTAAAGGAGAGACTGTAAGTTAGAGAGAACCGGAGGGCCGGAAAAAAATCGTGGCATCTATTAATAATGGAGTATTTCCAGCACGGCGTGGCCACTGCCAAGAATTCGATTGGCCGCACCGCACGACTCGGGGGTCTCGGAAGCACGCGAGATTAACCAGTGCGAATCATCGCGAGATCAAACGACGACAATAGGTAGGTGCGCAGAATTCGATCCGGACGTCGGATGCTGGAGAAACCAGAGACAGTTGGTACAATTGGTTACGCCAGTCTAGGATTCCTGATTGAAGAACCCTTTACCCACGATAGTGAGAGACATTTGTTACGTATCCAAAAGTATCCAACGCCTAAATAGAGTTTATTGCAGGAAGTGACTCTCTTCTCTTCTATATACGTATAGTATGTATGGTCTCGCCTGTGCGTCGCCTCGATCGGTAATTTAGCCAGTCACGCCTCAGGACGCTGATCGGGTACCCTTATGTGGTAGAGAATGATCCATCGACCAACCTTTTCCTCCATAATATCCATCCCGTTTACTTTCCGTCTGTCTATCCCTGCCGTCCAAACTGTTCCTTGTACCGTTTGGCTGTGGCGCGCAATTACGCTCGACTATTTCCCAAAAGCGGAAGAGGAGTAAAAAAGAATGAAGGAGTCAGTCAGCCGACGGTGCCCTGAGGTTGTTTTCACGAGCGTCGTGCGGTGCCGAATCACTCGTCGAGCCGCGGCTAATTAAATCGTAATGAATAAAGATAAGCGGATGATATTTATTGCCAGAGCCAAAGAGCCCATCCATACGACAAGGATACAGTCAAGCCCGTAATACAGTTTTACCATGGTCTCGTAACCGGCGTCGGTTTTGCTTGGCCCCTCGTCGACGAGCGTCGGCAGGTCATCGGTTGTTCGACAGATCGGCCGGTCGCTCGCTGGTAAGAATGCTATACAGTACTGCGGTATAGAGAGACGTAGTCAAGTCCATGGAGTGTGGGATGGCCAGGAGGGAGCCATCGGGATCCGGCTGCCGGCACGAAGCTACGATGCTAGGAGCAGGGACCGACGGAGAGGATACGAGGCGGGCCGGGTCGGCACGGGATGGAACGGGACGAGGCGGTGAGGTGGAGCACCAGGAGGGACCGCTGCTATGGAGGGTAAGGGACGCTGAGAGGACGAGAGGAGGGGGCAGGGCTGCAGTCGGCGTCTTTGATCTCAGCCGCGGGCGCCGACAAAGCGTTCGTCCGCTCTCCTCTCTCGACGCGCGTGAGCGAGAGAACGCGCAAGAGAGGGAGACACGAATGGAAGAGAGCCACAGAGAGAAGAGCTGCGAGAGAGGAATGAGAGGAAGCGAGAGAGACAAATGGAACGGGAGAACGGCTCGTTCTAGCGTGTTGCGTTGCCACTCCCTCGCGGCGTGCACCAAGTTTGCTATTAATAAATAACGCTTGCGCTCCGCATCACAACTGAAACGTGTCTTAGCTGGGCACCCAGTTCCGCCCTGGACTCGTTCCCGTTCCCAAACTCTGGCATTCCTTGGACACGCGAAATGGAACGTCTATCAGTTCTTTAATACGAGAATCCGTAGCTAATAACAAGTAGCATTGTATTTTTTCATTTTATAGAAATTTTCAAGTCATTCTCATTATCCATACGTGCCTGACCGCAAGATCAGTCAGTGAAATCGATCTTAAAAAAAGAACAATAAAAACGATTAAAAAATTAAATCCGCCAAGTTAATGCGTTCTGCTATAGCCTGGATCGTGATCCTTACTACTAGTAGGTAGGCCGATTAGAATCGGTTCTTTGAGGACGTAGATCGGGTTCTGGAAGACCCTTCGACCTGTAGAAAGTAAATGGATTAACGCGAGGTCGATCGCCTCACAGCGATGAAAGAAAGCCTAGACTTTTACGACATTACACACTTGGTCCATGCTCTTCTCTATGCGTATATATATATACACATATGCGTCACCTATATACGCATAACATTTCTCGTGTCTCGTCGCAACGAAATGATAATGATCGTCGTGGTGCTACTATTCTGGTTTTTGGCAAGAAATGGCGTTGCTGCAACTTTTCGTATCCGGTCTGGCTTCTTTGCGCTCTCTACTCTCTCCTTACACTTTCCAGTCTTCTTACTACCTTGCCCTACCATTTGCCACTGGAAAAAGTGGTCGTTATACCTCATGAGAATCTTACCATCGCGCCGTACAGTATATACTCAGCTTTTTCTATCGCTGATAAACGGTCTAGTCCAGCTTTTATACCTTGCTGCTCTTCCTAGTCTTGGAATACTTCGATTGGGACTGCATTCTTTTCTACGTCCTTCGAAGGAACGCCTTCGCTTCTGTAGTCACATGTTACAAGGAGACACTGTATATTTTCTTGCTATCTTATTCTTCTAGAATCCAATAGGAAATCTTTAGCAGCCGCCATTTTTGGTATTTTGAGATGAGTCGTTTTGGAAACACGAGGTTACAATCAGTATGATTCAATTTTCGATGGTGGTTCACTGGAGAACTGTGAACGGTTTATTTGAGTAGCTATCACGAACCCACGCGAGCATGATAACATATACTGTAGTACAATTGATAGCCAGTAATGACAATCGAATAAGAGCGATAACAGAAAAATATGGTGACGATAACTACATCCTCACTTATATTTGGACAGCGATATGTATTCCCAAGCATAAGCGCGACCTTGCACGGTCGACTAAGACCTTGTCCATGATTTCTCTCGCGTCAGAGACGTTGATCGTTTCTCGAGATTATTCGAATTGTCAGAATAAGATAGCGATAAAGGAACTGTATTTCTTTAGAAGCAACCACAGATACAAAAATATTTTATTTTATCTCCCAAAAATTCTCTTATCTCCATATATTTCTGTTAAACGCATTTCTTTGTGATTATCATTAAATCCAATTAAAACATAGGTACAATAACTCAACAAGTTTTTACATAATTTCTATATAAATTTTAATTATATGTATATCGTACACATAACTTTCTTGCGTGGACTCCGAATACCTCGATTTTTCTGTATCTTGTATTATAATTTTACTGAGTTTTCTTATTCTAAATAAATAATTCAACTCATCCATTTACCACGCTCATATACACCATGCATCTTATGTGTAAAACTCTTGAGTGAGTTATCGTCATTTCGTCGAATGTCCTGATGCTTTTCACAGTAAGCGTATACATGTAACAGCTTAACGGTAGCCTCTTGCATGATCGCATTCGTCTCTCTAAGCTTGTCATATGTGTAAACACATATCCAAATGGATACGTGAACGTAAAGGCTGTAACCTTCTATTACGTACAATGAATACGTTATGTAGTTTCCTTAACCCGGAATGCATTTGGAGTAGAAAATATTTATTAATACACTGTACAGTTAGTCATGCTATATAAAGAGATACAAACTGGAATGTAATGTTTCGTGTAGTAAATGTTGAAATAAACTGTTACATGAGTTGCGAAAAAATTTGTTGAATGAATGTGATTATTATTAATAAAATAATAGGTGCATTAGTTCATAATAAATTCTATTATAGCCAGATACTTATGCAGTGTTATAAATAACAGGTTGTTATACAGATATTTTGCTTTGTATATTGAATTTATACTGTATTTATATTTTTTTTATATATTATCATAATATACAGCTTCAAGACGCAACATGGTGTACTATGACAATTGCGGTTGACTCTTCAGTATATTATTGTCGGCTCGTAATCACAGTTGCGTATGAGCGCGTACTGTAACAAACAGAACGGATGAATGAATCATTGAGAACGTTCTGGTGAATGAAATGTGTAAATAAATAGTACGCATGCAAATTCATGGATTAGAACGTTGCCTGTAGATTAGTAATGGAATGCACAGTGGATTGTAGAAAATTAGAATAGATACGTTCGATTTGGTAACTACTGCCATATATCGAGAATAGCGTGTACTAGATGCGTCGATATTGCAGGGAAGCAAAGAATCGACATTAAATTACTAGATCGTCAAAAATGGCGGCGCAGGAAATGCATAAGGAATTTTATTTCGTCAAGTTGGTATAGCCGTTTCACACAGAACGACATTTATCAGCTTCCGTCGACGGTTCTCTCTTTCAGCAGTGCAAGATGGCTGATCAGGTATGTGTACGATATTGACCGTTGTCAAAATGAAAAAATTCCATAATTAATCGTGTGCTGATTAAAGATTAGTGGTATTATCGTGATTTGTGTTACGCGAGAAGAATTTTACAGTAAAAGAGATATAGTTTTTTTATATTATTATACTATAAATCGTGATTTATGCCAACGACCCGACACGTGGGTCCCGCGTCTTTGCCTGTTGACTTGTCGTTTTATAATGTAACGTTAGCGGAAAATAATGTATTTTCTATGTTAAAATAAGGCTAATATATCTATCTATGGATTTTATTTAAAATTTGTTAATCTTGCTTATATTGTTTTTACATTGTTTACCATCCGGAATAGCATCGTTTATGCTTAACTGTAATGTTGGTTATGCGTGTATGGAAGTTAGAATTAGATTTAATTATTTTGCCTGTTCGCAGAACGAACGTTCGTTTCAAAAGCAACCGACGATCTTTCTGAATCGTAAGAAAGGTCTCGGGCCCAAGCGACGAAAGTCTATGAGATACAGCCGCAATGTCGGCCTTGGCTTTAAGACTCCTCGTGAGGTGAGCACAGTTATTGAATTATATTAATATTTGTTTTTCTTTTGCCCAGACGGAAAGGGCATTTCAGAAACAACCCACTGTCTTCCTTAACAGGAAGTCGTACCAAAAGAAGAAGCCACTCCGCCATACTCGTAATGTTGGTCTTGGTTTTAAGACCCCTCGTGAGGTTTGTTTCAGAGATATAAAAAAAACAGGGATGGTGTTCTGCGTTTTGTTAAAACTGGTGGTCTCGAACAACCTGGTGATCTGTTGGTGGTGGCTAATGTTTATATACAATGGGTCTCAATATTTTCAGAACATATTATGATTAAGTTGGAAGACTTGTCAAGCATATTTAAAAAGTTTTCAGTTTAAAAGACTTAATTTTTATTGCAATCTTGTTTAGAGAATTACATGTGTTGTATATTTCTAGGAAAATATGCTTGACATATCTATAATATGTTTTCAGGACTACCTAATGGGATTTTATGTAATATATTAAGATCATGATATTTGCAGTTATTTTCCAGCATTAAAAACCAGTCACTGTGCATGTTACTATAATATTCTTACGATAAGTTATTTGGTTTATGGGCACTATGTTATAACTCTTTCCATATACTAATATTACAATTTAAAGTATATCTTCAGACATAATGTATCAAATAATGTAATTTATGAAATTAAGTAGAAAATTAACCATAATTTGCTATGATAAAATCAAATAATATGAAAAACTTTTTGGTGGAAATATAAATTCAGAAATTTTGCAATTAATACAAAAATTGGCTTTTTATACAAAATTAAATGATTACAACCTACACTGTATTATCCACTTGTAATCTTAAATGTATGTGGGATAGTTTGCATTGCTATTGTACTGTCCTTATTATAAGAAAAACTTCTACTTTCTTTAGTACTGACCCATTAATAATCAATCAATTTTTTAAATCAGGCTATTGAGGGAACCTACATTGACAAGAAATGTCCATTCACTGGGAATGTATCAATCAGAGGCCGCATCCTTACTGGTGTCGTGCAGAAAATGAAGATGCAGCGTACAATTGTTATCCGCAGGGATTACCTTCATTACATACGGAAATACAACCGTTTTGAAAAACGTCACCGTAACATGAGTGTTCACTTAAGCCCATGCTTCAGGTTAGTACCAATTAAAGCACCAAAAGAAATATTAATTATCTTATTTCAATGATGATATTGACGACGGTCTTCTGAATACAAATTGAAGATTTAATCGTCCACTGAGCATAATTTATATAAATTTTATATGAAAATACTTATTATCTTAATCATTACTACTATTATATTTTGACCTGTTTTCATATTTAACAGAGATGTTGAGATCGGAGACGTAGTCACTATTGGTGAGTGTCGACCACTCAGCAAGACTGTCAGGTTCAACGTTCTTAAAGTCTCTAAGGGTACTGGATCAAAAAAGAGCTTCAAGAAGTTCTAGGCGCTGTCAATTTTCAATATCTGGTGAGCGTTTGTAATTGATTTTTATTACGTTGTATATATACGTTTAAAATCAAAATGATGAGTTTGACGACGGTCTTCTGAATACAAATTGAACGACGTATATCGTCTACTGAATACTTAAAAAAACTAATGTTTTTTTCTAATACTCAAAGTTATTGAACTGTTTCGATTATGATGAAATACATTGTCACGTAAATATCTATTGTCACAGGGTGGGGGCAGCTATTGAAGGATGACAAAACTGATGACACCAATCAATAACTGTTACCATTCGGAGAATGCAACTAAACTGATGTAAAACCAGTAAATGTATTTAATAAATCATTTACATGGAAGTTTCTTACAGTGTTATTTATCGCAATTCTATTGAAAACACCAACTAAATAACCCTCACCTAATATCCAATTGGATAACCATTTGAAAACAAACCGTTAATATCATTAGACGATGGACAAAGAGGGCTAAATAATCCTTTTTCCTTGTTGAAAGGCATTTGCTTGCAATTAACATCATCCTTAACTATCCTTACAATTTTCTGTGGCAAGGTATTTAATATTTTTTTATATTCCCCATAACGACCATGTGATCTTCGACCAGCTGCTTTCTCAGTATTTTCTAGGGCACGTACAACTTTTCCTTCTGTCGTTGTCGACCATCCATAATTAAGATCCACCGAACCCTCAGTCGTAGTGAACCGAGCCAATCTCAGTACATCGGTATTTGCTCGCTTCTCATTGACGCTTTGACTTCTGAATGGAGGTGAATAATTAAAAAACTCTTTATCACCTATCGTGGTCTGTTTAGTAGTGTCGAAGGATCGTCTGAAGTACTCACTCTCCATAATATTCTCTTGATGTTTCTGAGGACTCCTGTTGAAGTCTCGTAATTGATCTTCATTCGCCTCGTGCTGCATAATACCAGGTTCACCTTTATTCAATTCTCCTTTTAAACAATCCTGATAAACTTTCCAGTTATCCGCCATCTGCGACAGGGCATTTACTCTTAGAAAATTACAATTCGCATGCGCCTGTCGTAGCATATCATCCCCATGATGCTTGGGTTTATTCCAAGTATAGGATTGTTCAAAGTTTTCATAATTATCCATGGTGCCAAGTTCCTTGGGTAAAACGTTTACACGTTCACTCCTTACTCCATTGATGGGTTGTTGTTGTTGTATAGATGGTGGTAAATATCTCAAATCAGTAGGAAGTCCTTGATAGTAATTATAAAATGGTAGATTCATGCCATTACTACCACTGGTAGCTACTTTTGTATTGTAAAATGCTCCAGGATCTTCAATGGCGTAAGGATCCTCATTTTCGCGCAGAGCATCCACTGCCTTGCGATTTTGTGCCTGATACATGTTGTAACCTTGCGGATGTGCATTACAATGCTTGGAAAAAGATATTGCATGTATTATAAAACAATTAAATACGAATTAAAAGTCTATATTTAGACGCGTGTATAATAAATGACTTACCAGTCGCAGAAGCAAATGGAGAACATAGAAAACGTGCAGAAACATTATTGCATTCTGCAGAACCCATTTCATTACACTTCTTTATACGTTCCGCATAGCCATTCAAAAGTCATTTCGGCTTTCATTAACCCAAATTAATGTTGAGTAGCTAATGGACGGAGCACAGGCATTCCTTGCTCTCGATAAGTAACATTTGTAAAACTGTATTAACGACCTACTAATTCCTATGAAGAAGTTAATCATTTTTATCTGAATGCTTTAACGTTACAGCTACTACAGTATATAATTTAAAATGGTAATGATTATCGTTGATAATGATGCATATTTATGGGTAATGAATAATTTGTTTAAAGCGACATAATATAATTTTGGAGAACTTTGATTATTTATTGACGAATGCGATACAATATTTAATTATCATATATTTTAGTATATTCGAATGTTTACTGATTTAACGTAAAATTATCTAATTTATTTTACTCACGTTAATACTATTACGAGTTGTATCAATGACTACCGTAGTAGCATCAGCGATGATGCTACAATTTAAAACTTTTATTTGTTTCGAAGTAGTCGGTACGTGAGTAGTTAATTTATTCACGGGTGGAGGATGTGGATTGTGATGCGATTTTTCTTTTATGGATTTCTTCACTGTTCCATCCGTACGCTTGTTTATGGATAAATCGTGAGCTTTTTTCAAAGTCTTGTGTTTTATACGCTTGATATTCTTGGGCTCGATCTTCTTTGGTGGTTTCCATGTGACACCGATTGGAGTTGACGAGTTGTTAGGAATTACGAAACGTTTTTGACGATGTGGAGACCTAATACGGGAGATATTTATCACAGAGATATAATACCATCCAATATTATAATTGTTTAGGTATTGTAGTCATTAATGCATGCACTTACTTTATTTCAAAATAATCACTACGGCCATATTTCGTGTTGAACGCGCGTCTTGTATCGTGTATCAAATTTTCAGTTGCAATTTCATCCCAGTTTGGATTGATTCTTCTCAAAATTGCATGTGAGTACTTTTTTGGATACAATTTATTCACTGTTCGGACTCCTTCTACCTGGCGCAGGTGTAACGCCTAATTTTGCGACAGTTTCATTATTCAAAAACTGAAGCCATTGTTTCAGTTAATTCAAGTTTTCACTTACCAGGAAGGCAATGTTGATATATAATAAAATTACTGCTGAACGACACATTGCGGCTTCTTTAGTACCGAATGTCGAAAATTCTTTGGTTCAGAGCATTTTATCCTCGTGCCAAAAGAGAAACAGAGGCGGAATCTGTAAATTTAATAAACAAAACTTGACCTAGAATGCTCTATTCGTAAATGAAAACGTTGCACTAATGTAATTTGTAAATATTCCTTTTGATTAAAGGTGCATGTCGATAAGCACTTGGATATTTTGTGTAGTTTGTTTATGAAATAGATGGAATGCGCGATACCAGCAACTCTACTTTTACTAGGAATAATATATTATACGACTAATGAGACCTAATGGTGTTTTGAAAAAAGTTCAATTATTTTTACAAGTCTATGTTGTTATATAGAAAATGGTGGAAGGTGAGTAATACAAGATATGAATAAATATTTGAAAATATATTTTCCTCTGCTATCACTTTCAGCAAACGAACGTCGTTCACTGTATAAAAATATATGTATACATCCTAGAATACATGGATATTTGTAAAAGTTTCTCAACAAAATGTATTACGTTAGAAAGAATCATTGTTATACATTACAGATCAGTATCCTCCTTAATATCAGCCACTTATTGCATTCAAGTTAATTTTCACTGACGCTTTAGGAGCCATAAGGTACTTCGGTGTAAGATCTCATTTACGAATATAATATTTCTTTGACACGTTAAAGACGTAATGCAATAATACTCTGTATTACTAAGTTGTCGGAATTGAGCAACTTTTTCGAAGTTTTTAAACCTTACGAAATAAATTCACTTTCAAACAACTTAGAAGCTGCACACAGTATTTGTCATGATTCTAAAAAAACATTGTCCTGAAAGGAAAGGCACACGAGGACACTGAAATACTCTGGGAGATATCACTATTATATAGGAAATTCTAATTTTTTATGTCAGTGCCCTGTAGTCGGGTGATGTTTGGAAGAATATTCAGCTAAAAATAGAATATAGATTATAGGACCAGCAAAGCCTAAAAGTAATGAACATCCAACTAACTGAGGCCAGGACAAACCCCAATCTGCTCCAGAACACTTAAATGTTTCTGTAACATATGGTTCAGGAGTATTTCCTGGATCAGCATCCGAAGAATTTAGTAACTGATCAAATTCTGATTCTTCTATTTCCACTAAGTCTCTGTGACTTGATTGTGACAATGGTTCGCATACTGAATTTAGTATAATATTATTGATTTCTGTCTTTGGAGCTGGTAGAGGATATACAGGCGTAGTTATTAAATTTATTATTTGCTCCTCTCTTGATGTGCTTGGTCCATCCTCTGTTCTTATTAGCTCACCAACTTCCACATGCTTATCATCACCATTCTGAGCTAAAGTTTCAGTCAGAATAGAGAATGGTTGTACAGGAACCTTTATCACTCTATGTGCATATATCTCGTTTTCCTTGTGGATGTTGTTAATCCGTTTCAACTCTGATATCTGTATTCAGATTATGGAACATTATCAGAAAATGATAATACTACACTTGTCGTACAGATCACATATGTTTATTATAAACTTACCGTACATCTGTACTTCAATGCCAATGCTTGTAAAGTGTCCTCTGGTTTTATCGGAATCTTTATCACCTCAATTTTACGTGGAGGAGAACTGGTATGAGTTCGTGGTTTAAGAGGTATATTCTCTTCATCTCCACTATTCTCGTCGTCCGAATACAAAAGGACATAATGTGGTGAACCTTCTCTCTGTCCTACACGCTGGTATGCAGACTGCCTGAAATATTTACATTAGACATTTCTTCGAAGCATATTCATTTTGCAGTGTATGCAAGTCAATAAAGAATCTTACACTACTATCATATACAATATACTAGAGTAACTTCTTAATTACAATTGGAAAGTATTTGAAAACTGATCTATATTCTGAACAATTATATACTCAAAGTACTGACAGATCCCTTCCAAAAATGGTGAATGAGTTATAAAACAAAAAAGCATGAGTATCAATTACCTTACACTCTTCTGCTCGTTTCCACCGTTCATTGATTTCTTTCGCATTTTATAATTCTTATCGTGAAAACATTTCACTTATCCCATGAACGACCAATGTATTCTCGAGAAATTAAATGGACAGCAGATGTGACCAACACGGATCAAGTCCGATACGCTGATGATGAGTTCAGATGAGTTCTTAAACCAGCGCCAGCGCACTTGTGCAATATTTTCATTCGCGACTGGCAGAGACAGAACCGAAACGTGACGGAACTCCAGGAAGACATTTTATCATCAGATTGTTGTTCTATACAACGCGTACTCTGTGTTGTATTGCGACATGAAATTGTTGGTTATTGTTTTGCTGTGTCCCAAAAACTATTTTATAAAGAAGAGTATTGTAAGAGCTTTTAAAAATGATAGAATACGAAAATGAGAATGAAACATTAAAAGACAAGTCAAGATGTGCTGGTGTACGTGCTGACTTGAAAATGTGTTTACTTAAAAGTGACTGCTGTACAATAGTAAGGATCACAGTTAAATAACTAACAACATTGACAGCTCTAATATGTTATATTTACTTTAAAATATTCATTGTAGCATAAGCGTACGCCCAAGGAATGTCTTCGTATGACTGATGGATCTGTTCCTGAGGAGTGCCAAGCGTTGCGTGTTGCATTTTTTGAATGCAAGCGATCCCTTGTAAGTTTATATATCTTGCATGGTTGTATTAACTATTAATGATTTATTAACTGATATTTTATTTGTAGCTTGATGGCAGACGAAGGTTTCGAGGACCAAAGGGGTATTAAAAGGTTCCTATGTAAATAAAAAGAAATACTTTGTAGAGTATTAGAAAAACATCTGCACATAACACAAAGAAATCATTTATCATAGTCGTTATATCAAGGATATATTTATAATTTGATGACAACTAGTCCAATGTACTTTCCTCAGTAATAAAAGTATTTCCATAATATTATTTCAAATGATTCATTTGGGAAAGTATATGGGTAAAGAACCAAAACAATAAAGTGATAGCTTTGATTTATTTGATAGTTTGTTGTATGTAATTGTTAAATTATCTGTATAATTATTGCCTATCGACGTGTCACATAATCTATCCCATTAGAAAATCACAACAATCTGTTGTGAGAATCATCAGAGTAATTATGTAATTAAATAAGTGGCATAAAGCTTTCATGATATCAAGTTACCCTGAAGAATTATCATTCAACCCCACAGTGATGATATGCGAAGAGTAAAATCCTTAGTTACAGAATAACTTTGCCCAAGAATTATTCATCATGAAATTATTCGTACTTAACGTTCCAATTATGCGATCACAGTTTGCGTTTAATCGTATATGTATGAACGTGTATCATATGTGACACACGTGGATCACAGTACAATTGCAAGGCTGTCAGTGCTCTTGTTTCATGGTCAGTGAGTACAACGGTATCGTAATAATATGATTAATTTTAATAAAAATCTATGTTATTAGTAACAAATTGCGCCTGCGCAATCACCTAACTATATTGTCTCTGTGCAACAAGCGTATCGACTATTAATTTGTACTACCATGCGAACGCACCCTATATATATCTAATCTGACCCTCATCATCGATAACCATAAACTTTGAATTATTAAAAGTCGCCTAATATCGCACAGCACTGGCATCGTTTCATTTCTTTCTCCGACAAAAAAGTCTACCGCCATTAGTATCTCCAATACACAATCTTAGGCATCGAGGTATTGCGCGTTATAGGAAACGGCCGAAAGCCGGTCTATTATTATTTATAAGTTCAATTAGGATAATCTATCGAGTCGCACTTGATAGCAGCCTACTTAATAACTAAATTCATACTTCGAAATGAGTATCGAAGAAAAGTGTTTAACCGTGAGTATCTGTGTGCGGTGTATGTATGTATGTATGTGATATATATTATTCGATATCACAGCATTATCAAGTATGATATGTAATTCATTATGTCGTGTAGTAAGAATTTGCCATTTACCATTTTTGTTTTACAAAAGGTGGATTACGTGGCATCATTTTATCAGGGGGAAGGGGGGATAGTCGTTGTGTAAACTCGAAGTACAAATTCAACGTGATATGAATGATGTCCCACAATGATTGAGAATCCTTTTGTGCGAAATCAGAAGCACACTGATGGCCTGTAAAGACCCGTATAACCGCAAAGTCGTGCTCTTAGAGCCGGTAACAGTATGGCGGCTGCTGAAAGGTTATCCTGAAGTTGAGAACATTCGCAGATCAACAGATACATCTTGTCTCCTTGGGACATCGACTTGTGTAAGGTGATACGTCTTAGACCTACGGATTTTGGCAGGTATCGGTATATCATACGAGCTCCTGAAACAGAAAGAGGTGTTAAAATAATTTTCCATCACTTTCGAATAGTGTTCACAGATCAGCCACAACACTCACCGGTCCAATAAAGCCAATTCTGTTCGAATTTTAATCCGTCGTCACCCTCAAAGACTTTGAAAATGGAAACGATGTATCCGGTGGACGGAATAGGCGGTCTCCCACCAGGTGGTTCTAAAGGCGGTCTCGCAATTGTTGCGACTTCGTTAAAAAGATCAAGAGTATGACTCGCGGCGTACCTCAGATCCCTTGGATCAAACTTTCTCAAGGCGGCGCACTGGACCTCGTGATAAAAATCCACAGGATCCGTGGACTGTTTATTTATCAGATAGTACGTGATGAATGGGAAATCAGCTGAGAAAAACAGAGAATCATTTACCGGAAATCGTGATAAGACAATAATTACATCAGTTAGAAGCAACAAGTTTAATTGACATTATTGATATTTCCATAACTGTCAGGCATCAGTTACTTGACGTTATCGGCCTGTTCAAAAGATAATGCGACTCACCATTCCTTTCCATATTAGTCAACAGAATACTTTGCGAAGCGGACGGCGCAATTTCTGCAACTAATTCCGCAGCGGTATCTCGCTGCAAAACTAAGGGTCGTGATACCGGAGATTCGATCAGCGGATCGAGAGGCTCTAAGGGTGTCATAAAATGTGCCAAAACACACTGCTTCGGATCCTCCACCTCAAGAACTGATAATGGGCTGCCAGGTTTCTTCTTATCAGCGATAGGCGCATGCTTGAGAAACAGAGAAGACACTTCATAATAATTTCATGATACACTTCTGAGATTCAAGGGATATATATATATATATACTGGCAAATAAAAACAATGTCATCCAGAAGTGAACAAATGCCCCACGAAATTGGATAATACGTTTACCTAGCTTGGCTCATTAAATATTTCCCAAAGATTCATTTCGATTTTACCCCAGTACGATACAGTAATTCGTACTGAACATTAAACTTCCTCGAAACAAACTAGAGAGGTTCATTTGTATTCCTCACAGATCTTCAACGACTTGGTATACAGACATAAGAATCTAAGATTTATTAGTGCTAGAAGAAGACTGAAGACTCACCGGCACTCCAGCAGGAAGAAATCGTTCCAAGGATGCGAGGGGAATGATAAAGCAGTCGCGGTCGAGTGTGGCTAGTGAAATTGGTTCTCCTCTTGGTGGGCTGTTTCCGGATACCACAAGAGGCGTATACGTTCCCGACGTTCGATTACCGCTGAATGATACCTACGATCAAAAGAGTTCGTCAGGATGATTCGAAGGCGATCGATTAACCACGTTCATACGATCGATCGCCAGCTAGCTGGTTAACCGAGTATTGTCAAGGCCGTGAAAGTCTGCATGCGAGGGCGGCAATGAAGGGTAGACATTGAAGATTTATTCGAATGAACATTGCAAGGAAATTATATTTGCTGGTACCGTGTGTACTCGTACGTGTTAATATTGGATGAGCACAGCGTTGTGAGAATGGTTAAACGCCTCGTTGGATAATCAATGTTTTATAACATACGTTAATATCGAAGATTCTTTACTCCCTTTTTTGAAATTTATAACGCTATCTAAAATTCTCCGAAACACGCAATAGATAAGCCAGGTGGCGTAATTCTTGCTATTCTTGTCATTTTATGTTTTCTGTTCTACATACACGAGGGTGAGTGTTCTCCTTGTCAATTCAGTTACGGGAAATTCCGGTGGTCTACTTTTGGGTTATTGTCACTTCGTCACCTTTTTCATTTGTCACATGGAATTCCCAGGTCTATTTTCAAAATTGCTTTACATTACATTAACCCCAGCATGGTTGCTACCCGAGTAAAGATCATTGGTGATAACTTAATTTGTGGTTATAATCTCCAGGGTTTGTCGAGTCATGGGGATCGAACTAAATTAACTGAAATTACGTGATATCTGAAACCCACTGTCGAGAATGTCTTAGAAATTAATTTCTCGCGGAAACCCTAGAGACTGACAAAGAGTGAATCCACTAGAGAAAAGCATTGGGGGGGGGGGGGGGGAATTTTTACGAGGGCGCGAAAAAGGGTTATAAAATTATGAAGTCAAATTTTTAGTCGAACACTAAGTACCTGTCGCGAAGCAGTCGGAGTCGGTGGTTCGGATGGTTCCTTGGTCTGATTGCCATTTTGTTTCCTTTTATTGATATTGGCAGGTCCACCAGCAGTGCCGCCACCCCATCTGATGAGAGGTCCGGAATTGCGTCGTGGTCCGGGGCCGAGTCGCTCGCCGAGCTCATCGGGCCCCGTACTGGCTGTTCCACCTGCGGGTGGTGACAGGAAGAGATGAGTGCGGTAAGAGTGCGTCGGATGCTCGTCCATCGGGTAATACCCGAATTCCCTGCTGCGGCGCACAGGGCCGCGTACTCCAACGGTAGAGGCGCCACGAACCCCTAAACGGGTCCCGCCGGCTCCGCAGGACCCACCGATACCGGGACTCACTCCGGTTCCGCACGAACCAACGCCCGCACGTTCGCCACCTCCACCCGGGCCCTTCTCACCCGCGAAGTTCTTGCGGAACATAAGATTCATGATTGAGGGTAGAGTGGGGTACCAAGTTGGGTGAAGTAGTAGAGTGTGTGGTGCTCTCGTGTGCCGATCCTAGGACTCGCTCAGTCTCTCCCTAGCTCATTGAACGGCTGACAACCACAACAGAGACAATATGCCGGGTCAGGTACGATAGGAGTGCTACGGTTATTAGCCAGGTCTTTGCCACTTCACGCATCCTCTCGTTACGCGCACTTTTCGTCCCGTGGAAGTGCTCATTACAAAACTTAAGACAGTCCGAACTCACGTTCGGCGATCACCAGCCGGACACACACGACACCATTGCGGACAGAAGCGACATAGGGAACTGCTGAGTATGTGGGATACATTTATCATTCATTCCTCCTCCTTTCGCCCTTACTTTCATGTATCCTTAAGACCACCCTTCTTTACATCTGCGCACATCCGTCTTCACCCTTCTCCTTTGATCTCTTCACTTTCCCTCTTATGTACCCGTCTCCTTCGTTTTCATTTAACCCCCTTGCTCCCTCTCGCTTTCATCCTCTACGTACGGGAAATTGTCTCTCGTCGTTCTTGGCTACTTTTCACATTTTTTTCTCTCTTTCTCTTATTTTTTTTTATCACCCCGTAGAAGAGATCTAAAGGATTCATGAATTGAGTATAAGACCGATAATTAAAAATCTTCAGTTAGTCATGCCACACAAGTGTCTAATACTGCACTCCCTGGATCAATGCCGATTTTCACACTGCTCCTAAACCACTTTTACCGTTAGACTCGCTCGATAGTTTTGACGAGACAAACAAAAAGTGGATGAAACAACAATAGCGAATCAACGTACCACAGGGGACTGTTTGGTTGGCACAGAAACACGACATTAATAGCGAAGAGCTTTTACGATTGATTTGTGGTGAACAACTGTTGCGACAAAGCACTGCGGTTCCTTCCTTCCCGTTACTGAATCACGAATAATTTAGAGTATCATAGTATCGTTCGAGTCTATCGGTAGCAGATAGCACAGAGTAGTCACGAATAACTCGTCCTGTCACTCTGATCTTTCGATCGGTATTCTCGAGCCGCGTGCCGAGACCTCCACGAGTTCTACGTATTTCGCGTGGAGAACGCATCGACACGCGAGCCCGAGAACGAAATTATTCTAACGAGTCAATTGCATTGCGGATAGATTGCAGAGAGCGCATTGTTAGTGATTTTACGCACAACAATATCAATGCCGAACGTGGTAGGCCCTGATAAAAAAAAAAGCGAATGGAACTCAGCCAAAAGAAGCAGCGCGCGTCAAGCTGTCTCGCAGTGTAAAATCAGCCGTAGAGAAGAATAACCCATAAGAACCGTACATGGGAGAATATGGGACCAATTTTGACGCGTGCACTTGGACGTGAAATGTGGCCAGCACGTACGCGCACGTGTCCAGCGATCGATACGTATTGAAATATTCACGGACAACCTATCCCACGCGGCTGCTTTCCGTATCAGCTTGGTGGCCTTCGCAACTGCTTCCTGAATTCCTTAGGTCACAGGACGTCCATCCAGAAGTATCCCTCGGTCACGAAAACTTTTAAAAACGATCAGATAAGATCGTTTGTAATGTACGTGAATTCTCGTTGGTTTAAGATCCTTTGATGATAAGTGCTATTGAACTCTCGTTGAATGTATCGTAATAAAAGTCTATCGGGTGTCGGAAGTTTATTACACGCGCCTTGCAAAGTCGAGACGGAAAGTGAGCGTAACGCGAAATGCGGCAGTCTGAACGAGCGACACCCCCGCACTGGGCGTCGAAACGTCGTCGCGACGCTCCCAAGCTTGGAGGGTGGGGTGCGCCGGGACTACTCAGGGCTGTAGTCAGACCTACGTCGTTACACACTATCTTCGCAACCGTGTGAAAGCTTTCACTCTGATAAGAGAATATTGACGGAGATTAATTAATCTCTTGATCCTATAACGATTTCATGTATGTTTGACTGTACTTCAGTCGCTTTTAGATAGGGTCTCTTGTGCTTTACCAAAGTTCCATGTGACCTTCGATCCCTTTATACTTAGACGGGACGAGAAGGCGACACCTGGGACGTTAGGGATAACTGTGAAAAATGTGGTGAGAGTGAGAGTAGATCGATAAGAAATTCCGTAGTTGGGCGCACCTTATTTCGTTGGTTATTTAAAAATTATCCTGATTATTCGTGAGAATGAAAAGTAGTTTACGTTTACTTTACTTGTTCAAAGGCAATCGTCAAAATTGTGGCTTTTGGCAAATCAACGAGAATTTTGTTCAACTTCAACGATCGAGTCACGGAATAAATGGTCGAACGGTAATAAATTATTTGGTCGATATGTTTACCTTCTGTAATTGCGTAACGCGATGGTATTTTTGGATCGAGACTTTTTTTTATCGTAAATTAATGGAATGACGCGATCCACGTAATCTCTGAGTCACTCGACTAAAATTCTTCAGGTACCGTTGGGGTTTAAACAAAAGAAACGGATTTGAATTGCCACTCTGGAGTTTCTACTACGTGGATCACATTAAGGCCTAAATGATTTATTTTCAAGCGAAATGTAAATTCGATGTATTTACGCGGTAAGACACTGGCGATTTACTTGGCAGCCGTTTGAAAACTATACTTATCGAAAGTATTAATAGATGCTGGCGATACTGTCGTGTTATTAATACTTCAAGGTGTTTACGGTAACGAACGTTGGGCAATGGACACTACCGATTTCGAAAAGTGCGTTTTTTGGCATCTTTTTGAAAAAAAGAAAGAAACAGCGAATACCTCTTAAGCTGATTTATTTTTCGAAGCGACAGCCTTTTTTTATTAGTGTCACCCTGGTGGTCGTGCGTCGAACTTTTATCGTTCAACGCTTTCGCCTTGACGACAACTTCTCTCATTTATTTTCCAACTCACAAACTACAGACCATCGTTAAAGAAGAACCTATTTAACAAAGTTACATTGTGCCTCGCCATATTTCATTTTTTAATAACTTTTTTTCAAAAACATTTCCTTAACTCGTATTTAATTATAAAACCGATCGTACCACCTATGAATTAAGCCCCGTAGCTTACCTATCTGGCGGTCGTGAAATTGATAAGTTATTTATTCAAGAGCGTTGTCTATAATGTCAAATTATACGCAGTAACGTACAGGATATACGATACGCAAATATAAATACATAGAGAAACTAATATGAAATATTGTAAGATCTTAGAACGTCGAAATTGATGGGCGTCGCTACTAGTAAAATATACTAGCAATACATATGAATGAGTTCACGTTCAGCTCGAGTATAATATTTTGGCAAGAATATTTTCATAGTACCCAGGTTGACATCACCAGGCCAGATGCGACTGGATGCTGTCTACAAAAAGATACGTAGCCAAGTCTCCTTCAGACCTCTATAACTTGTATTCGAGGCATTTTCTTTGATACGTGCATCGTTACTCCAATAAAACATGATATACGTACCAGCAACGTATACTTCCACAAGCTGAATGCAAAGTAACGTAAACATTTCCAAGTTTCAGCAAAGCATAAAGAAACGCGAGCATTTTTATCGAAAGAAATTCGTAAAGAAAAGTAACCAAAAATTGTCTCCAAAATGTAACTGTACCTGAGTAGATCTTTCTTTTTTATTTCTTTCTTGAGTTACTCTTATGGTAATCGATTTTAATGTAATTGCATTTCTTGCTTTACGTAATATCTAACTGTTATATATATATATGATCATTATAGCCATCGTAGAACTTGTCCTTCATGATGCTAGGAAGTCGATCGTCCTCATGTCATAGATAGTCTATTTCCAGTATCTGTTATGTCTAGCGTTATCGGCCACCTAGCTTCTGCCTTGCCTGAATAAATAGCTGCCGTTGCAAAAGATCACCGTAACATTTTTATCTCGATCAAGATCCCCCCCTAAAAAATGTATTACGTAAAGTGCTGTAAGCAGGTTGGAATTCGCGTGACCATCGTTATCCTTTGGAGAAGCGTGCCACTGGGTATATACGCAAGGTCCAATTTCCCTAACCACAATCCTTGTAACAGAAGCTTAAAGTTTCTTGTCGGCTAATTTACGCACATGGCTTACTGTAGTAATGTAGCATCTATTATATAATACATTGGTACACATCTGTGCCTAATTTATGTAGCTACTTAGGCAAGCTGGACTTTATCGATCCATTTTGTATGGTTGCGTTTCTATGTGATATCCTTTCTCTTTATTCTCACGTTTTAGAGGGGTCGTAAGGATTTTGTTTTTATCGAAATCGAAAAACTGATAAATTTCGTCACCTTGTTCATATCTGAATTTTCGTGTTGCGTCCTTTCGCGCCATTACCGTTGTTACCGTTTTTCTCAACTCTTCGTCCATTAACCATGGACGGTCAGAAATTATCATTTGACAGTTTGAATGAAAAATGAGATTTCTCTGAACGATTAGCCACCTTCGCACCCACGTTATAATTAAACCCAAAGCGCGATATTATTTTTCGGAAAGCTAAATAATACTCCCTGGAGATTATTCGATGTACATTGTTTGTTTATGGCCTTTTATTCATCCTACCACGAAGCTTATTACTCTGCCAAGGACAATGCATTAACATGCGATTAATATGTATAGGGAATAGTGCGCCAACTCGCGTGATTAATGTCTTTCCGGTGCAATCGTTTATACACTTCGTTAGCTACCAACGGAAAAACTATATTAGAATTTTTCTCTATTTATTTTACACGTTTTAAGAAATCTTTTTTCACACAGTACAGTCAAATGAACGAACGACATTGAAATGCATTAAAGTAATGAACAAAATGGTAAAATAATTATATTACTAATTTCTGTATTTTGCAAAAAGTTATTTAATTGCATATTCGAAGGAAAATTTTTGTATAATAAAAAATACTTTTTTTCCAAGAAAACGTTACTCACCCGTGTCGTGTAATGGGCACGGCATGTAACTGTAACGTTGATCTGCGTGCACAGCCGACTTGCCTTTGTGTCCGCTTTCCATTATCGTCCGTTTGGTCACGTATTGCAAAAGCTTGTCGTAGAAAAATTGCAAGGCCGCGTAAATTATTGTTGACGATTATTTGCACGATTCGTACAGAGGAACGAGGGTGAGGATCTTCGGTTTAACTAGGAGGTGAACCAATGCGTGACCGTACCCAGCCATACCAGCCGCAACATAATATCTTTGAAAGGATGCGAAAGCGCCACTTCGACTGTATACCACGTATGTACCTTTTGTCTCTGAACGAATACGTATACTTGGACTTCTCTGTGTCTATCTATTTCCGTGCCAATTAGACGCCGAACTTACAAGGAAGGGCAGCACTTAATTAGAACAAAAGTAATTGGCGGTTCGCACTTCAGACGGACGTGGAACGAAAGACAAGAACTCTATAGTACGTACTCCGACCTTCCTACCGACGATAGAATAAGATGTAATGAAATTCTTAAACGAATTTCACTTGTTCCAATTACTCCCACGAATTGACTTTAATTAACAACAAAGGATTCGCTAGGACCTTCACGAACGAGAACGAGAAATTGAAATTAAAATACTCAACGATAGCATTCTGAAAGGATGCCAAGAAGCGGATGAAACTTCTGAACCGGATGTAACGTCACAAAGTGGCGGCACAGTACGCGTGTGACATCCTTTCTCACATAGAATACAAAAAATTCCAACATACACCCGATACGTTAGCAAAGGTAAAACGGGAAAGTCCAAGTGTCCCGATTGAATAGACGTTACCCGTTGCACCGTGGGAATTTTGGTAGGCACGATAATTGACTTTCAATAATATCCTTCGGGCATTTCTTATCCAAACAAGCAGACTGACATGTTTTTGACGTAGTTAAAAGTTCCGAATACACGTCTTAATGGATTTATCCAGTTACGACCGTGTGTTCTCGCTCCACACGTAACGTGTGTCTTCGGGATACGTATATATCTATATATACAAAAGTTGTTATAGAATCGGATAGCAGAGTAACGGCGAGAGGAGAGGAGAGGCAGGATGAGAATTCTGTACGAAGTAGCCAGTAGCCAGCGTGGGACTCTACTGGACTCGGGTTTCAGTGAGGATGCTGCGGATGCAGAGGAAACTCTCTCCCGCTTCGCCGCAACGCGTCGCGGCGCATTTCATCCCCCTTTTATCCCCTTTCATCCACCACCTGTCCCCCTTCCCCCCTCATTCTCCATCCCCTTACCGTCAACCCCTTAGCACCACCCTTATGGCCCACAAAACCCCCTACGCTCCAGGAACCTAACCTCCGCTCTATGTCGCAATGTATCTGCAGTCAGGACTATCCTGGGACCCTGTGTTTACTAGATGAACATCTGAACATAGTGAGTAAGACGTGAGATATCGTTACGAGATGTAAGATCAGGTCAGAACGTACACGAGCCATTGGATAAAGGATTTCCGGAGTATTGAAAAATTTATACCCACGTTCGTTTACACTATTCGCCAAATCATTCGGGACATCATTTATTATAATTAGCTTATAATTGATAGCAATGATCTTCGGTATATATGCTTAAGGGCATTATGGATTATACATGTAATTCAGTCATAAATTACTTCCATACTCTATATACCATCTAGTATATTGCTACTGGAAATAGTATGTACATAGTATCCATATAGTAATGCTACAGGCGGTATACTTTGTTTACCTGTGTAAATGAGGGCTCTGAGGAAGGATAGTAACAATTTTTTTTTCAGCGTAAGTCATTCCTTTCAGTATGCCGAGAGTACTTAAACAAGTATTCAGCTTGGTTGTCTCATAGGTCATGGCCAGGAATATTCTTAGAAGATTCTACGTTCATATAGTTTATGAATAATTTGTACATATCGGGGAGATATAACATTTTTATTATGCTTATGAAATACACTCTAGTCGTTGTATAACATTTTATTGTACTATATATATGGAACAAAAGGCTTATATATGAACAACATCGGTTATATACAATAAACATATAAATTTGGCAATGGGCTATTTTGGGGACGATTTCACTTACGTATTGGCTACTTTGAGGACATGTGGTTGTTTTGAGGTCTGTCCCCAAAGAATTTTTAGCGTAACGGCTGTTTTGAGGGCCATAAAGCGGCTGTTACACCAAATTTTTCAAAATTTTTCCAATGCTAGACACCCGGAACTGTGATGGGCTTAGAAATGGCTAGGTGAGGTTAAATTAGGTTAGAATTCCAATGCTAATGTCCCAAGGTTTAGTCTTTTTAAAAAAAAAACATTTCAGCTTGCCGTTGTGAATGCCCCATAATCGGCAAGGTCCTCGAAACAGCCATTGGATACGTTTATATATATATATATGCTTCAAGTACAATCCATTGATCTGTTATTCAGAATATTTTTTCGAGAGGACACGAGGGGCAATCGGAATTTGTTATTTCTCTTTTTACAAGAAAAGTACAAAAAATATCCCGGTATTGCAGTACGCTCGAGGGTTACGAGAAAAGTTTCAGTGGCAATATAGAAGAGTCCAGTCCAGACGTTATAAGAGGAAATCAATTTATTACATTGCTTTTCCCGACTACTCGTCGCTTATAGTAGCAATAGTAGTAGCAGTGGTAATAATTTGATGAGTATACATGACTTTATACTTTATTGGCCAATATTAATGAAAAACTTGAAATTTTGGCATTAAGACTGAATAACATTAACAATATATGTGTTAAAACAATTCTATAAGAGTCTGGGTTTGTCGCTTTGTAAGGAACTAAGGAAATTTCACATAGGTCTGAGCATATTTTTGAGTATATTAGTAACAGTATTAATATTATTACTATTAATTAATAATAACACTTCTATGTACGTATATATTACTCTTGCGAAAATAGTGTTAAAAAAATCTTTTTGAGGGAAAAATACATAGGTGTTATCTATTTTGCATGGGACGATTTTATCATTACGTATTATGTACATGATAACTGTCATTAGTGCTAGTGCACATATATATACATATATATATACACACACACGCATATGAGTATGCTGCTTTGAGTTTAACGAATTGAAGAAGAAGACTGTACAATAGAATATAATTAATATTGTATCGCTGAGTAAGGACGAAACGCTTGAATTAACATAGATAATATTTTTTTTCACGATACGTGGAAGCTTACCGTGATCTGTGGCAATTTAAAAAAGTATTTCTGACTCTATTAATAATATATTTTATTAAGATATTCATGCCAGAGGTGGGATTGACTGGTATCGATACGTATTTGAATTTTATAGCGAATTTTTTCGCATGACAATATACGATTGTTAGCGTGAATTTTCGATTTTTGATTAATTGATATATTTACAGGTACAGATAAACATAGATATAGGCGTACGTATTATATGTGCCGAGAGGAATATTCAGAGTACGGCTTGGATTTGTATGATTTTCAGGTAATTTAAAATTAATCGATTTTAGAATTATATCATTGATCAGATATTGATTTTGATTAATCATTCGAACGAGTTCTTATTTGTATATGCCGATATATGATAAATAATCATAACCGATAATCTATCAATTGATTTACCGCTACTTTAATCTGCCTTCGTATATAAATATATAAATGACTCATTGATTCGCCACTGGAACATTCATTAGCAGCTAATAATGACTATTGTGATATACAGTCAACACTCTGTATAGTTGCGGGTTTGGGACTGAAACGTGATTGTATAAAGAGCCCCTCCCCCACCATGTGTTTTTCTACCGGTACATTTCTGCGCGCATGCGCAGTGTGCTACGAAAATTATATTGCACACCAGACACACTATCCCCACGACTGCTCACTAGGTGAGAAGCGGGGGCTCGACTGCCCCTACAAATGAAGAAAAACGCGACTACAGCAGCGTGCTTATACAAAGATTTAACTGTATAAAAATACATCGCTAACTATTAGGTACATTTTACGTCTCCGTTTCGCGAGACTAGATGGCGCACGTTGTCGCACGTGCTTTTTCAAGAACATACGAATAGGCATACGTACGTATAACCATTGCTAAGCTAAATTAAACGATACATGTACATGGCAATCCTTTTATTTTAACCATAAGGACTCTTGAAGATTTATATAAAAATATACATATATCTTATCTATGTAAAGCACGACATTTACGCTACTTCGAAACTCGTGAAGTTTCTAAAAACAATATATATCTACACTTTCTGAAGTTTAATCGAGTACGTATCACTTCTTGGTTTTCAAATGCGCAGAATTTTCCAGTACGAATTTATTCGTCAGAACCGACAAATGTCACGTGACTATTTTGATTAAATCAAATCTCATTATTGATCCATTTCAGATAGTCTTTCTATCTGTGTGTTCGTGTGTCGTAGATATTATCTCTTGATAAGAGTGTTCTTTTCATTTCATTTGGCATTGTCAAAGTTGATATATCCATCTTATGAAACTTTTGTAGATACGTCTTTTTATATGTATAATATATATTTTGAAAGGACAGAAACGGAGCATAATCATATGGTCGATCTCAAAATGGCCGACGTTCTCTTTGCGTTCTATGAGTATGTTATGGCTCGAGAGTGGCTTTCGGTATTCTTAGTAAATTTCGTTACTATAAATTACTACTCGTTATATACATCGCATGAATGAATTTCGATGGACATCCTGTATGATGCGTAACCTGGTGCGTACGCGATGCGTAGATGATACGCTCCATTTTGGAACAATGCTTTTAACTGTTATCAATCAGGATTTCGACGCGTTCATGACCTTGTCTCTCTCCCTATTTTTCTCCCACCGATTGATCCTGCCCAGAGGATAACATATGACTGCAGACGCGAGGATCAACGAACCGGAGAGATAAAAAGAGGCGTCGTAGCTACCGGTTGCGTCCATAAAAGCACCTAAATCAAAATCGTAAACAATCGTCCATATTTCTTTACCCCTTGTGAAATCACTAGAAAATTTGGCTAAGTATATTAATGGATGTATCAGAGTTACTACTTTGGATAAAATTCTTGGGAGGATGTAGGGTAATATCGGTTACTTAATCCTATATGTATATTCTCTTGTTTACCTGCAAGAGGTGCGCCAATGGTGGCTGCCACACCTTGGAAAAGTAACAGCAAACCAAATGCGTTCGTCAGTTTTTCCAATCCTAAAAGATCCACCACGAGGATTGATCTTAACGATACAAATACCGCTGTTAAAAATAATTTTGAAATTATTACATAAATTCATGTGCATAGTAAATTAAAAAGAAAATCCTTACAGATGGTCTAGACACAGAGTTCATGCGAACTACTATTAATTTAATCCTAATAATATTATTAATTAAATTCATTAAAAATATAATTGAAATAGCTGAATTCACAATTATACAAATAATTGTACTCACATATACTGAGGCCGAAGCAGGCAGCATAAAAGAACTGGTATTCCTGGGTCAAAGAAATACCAGAGAACATAGTTGCCAATCCTCCAATGCTAATAAATACATTATTAACAATTAAAGCATTGACACCAGGTAAGCTGCTTACTACTCCACAAGCAACACGACCAATCGTATTACCAATTCCCACGACAGAAAGAAAAAACATTGCGGTGGATGGTTCGATACCAGCCATTACAGCTCGATCTGTGACAAAAATAAAACATGACAGTAACCCGTAGAGAATATGATGACCGCGGAGATAAACGAACGAAATGAACATAAATGAATGATTTCAATCAACCTGGCAAGTAAATAAACGGCGTATAAAATCCCATCATAGTCAAAGCACCGCTAGCGGCCAGTACCAGGAAGGAAGGACTTTTCAGAAGGCTGAGGTCAAGCATCGTTGTCAAAATTCTTCGAACACTTTCCGGGCACAGATAGCAACTTCCGCTCTCTTCTTCCTCCACGTCCATCGCCGTTGGCAAACGAGTCACTGACATGTGGTAACCCACCGAGGATAACTGCAAAGGAGAAAGAATCAAGTTACAAAACATGTCCTGTTGACTTTCACAGGTTTCCACTATCCAGTCTAATTGATTGCGTTAATTGATTTCGTAACAAGCAATCATCACGTACTTGAGACTTGTAGTGGGGAAGTCTGTGCAAGGAGCCACCGTAAAAGATATCATCCCTGTAAAATGGCCGCTGAGGATCCTTCGTCAGTGTATTGCGTCTACCAGTTTTAAAGGACTTTTGACTACTATCAGAATTTCTCCTTATTCTTCTTTCAGTGACAGTATGCCTGCGAATCTATAAGTCATAAAGAATTTGCAATTAGTGTCCGAAGCTGTTGTAATGGCCAACGAATAATGGCGGAACCACTAGGAACGTACGGGATCGTGAGGGGAGATGGGTATAGCTATAGCGATAAATAATAATTAAGTAAACTTGTTAACGGAGGCGGATGTTAATTAATAAGAGTGTCTTGAATTAGACGGGTGTGTTTGCTCTACGTGAAATTTTAATGGTTCAATAAATCGATCCGCGTACTCACAGTCGGTATTCTTCCGTTTAACCTCTCAAGGTCACCGCCAAGCAGATTATTCTCTTCCTCTACAGTCTTTAACTCCTGGTCGTTCACTATGTCCATCTCGGGATAAATCGGCACTGATAACCTCTTCTCCGAGCTGCTCAATTTCTTTTCCATCCTCTTGTCTACGTGCACCTTGTGCAACGAGTGCAACGAGCGGCTACTGTATTGACCAATTTAAAAGCGCAAATGTCAGGGACACGTATTTAACTCTCTCTCTGTGAGAATATAATTTACCGTTATTTCAGTGATACTTTTTTTTTATAAATTACTTTGCAATGTTGGGACTGCTGCCAATAAGTTCAGCGGCCGTGGGATATTCCGTGTTATTGTTGGTACCGAGAAGACGGCTGCTGTGCGGATGATCTGCGTGTAAGGAACGCGTTGACACGGCTTTACCCATTAATGACGTTTTAACCTCGAGATCCGAATTATCCTCATTTGCCTTCACCTTTACTCGCGTTGGTTTCAGCGGTCGAAACATGGCGCCGAAAATGACGCAGCTCAGGAGCAGTCCTGCCAAGAAACAAGGAGACAAAAAAATGAATTGGAAAGTTCACAGAAATTTCGTGTGTAAAAAAGAAGAACCATTGAAAATACCGACCAGCTTGTATCAGCAGGGTTGCTTTCCAACCGAAGTTTTGTATCAGCAAATCCATGGTCGGTGCCAATAAAAATGTCCCAATACCAGATCCGCATACGGATATACCGGTAGCCAGTGCCCGCCATCTTTCAAAATAAAATCCCGTGATTATCACAGCCGGTATGTAAATCAAACCGAGTCCGATGCCGCCTGTTAATCCAACATAAAGTATATAACGTGTCAGTGATTAAGTCACGTAACGAGGTCGAGCGATATCGTTAACTATAAAAAGATTAGGCCAAGCAGAAAAAGGAAAGTAAAAAAATTGTATACAAATTTTTTAATCGTCGGGATGGAATTCACTGATTCACAATTATATAGGACTTACCAAGAACGCCGTAAGTGACGCTGATAAATTCAATGGAATTACTGAAATAAGAGAGCACAAAGGCCAGGAAGCTGATGATGCTACCCAGTATAGTAACGAGCCTAAAACCATAGCGATTCGCGAGGGCCGAAACAACGGGTCCTGAAAATAAGACATGTTTCCATCAAGACAAAGAAGAGCTTCCGCTCGTCAACCTCGTCTTGGATGACTTATAGCATCGACTGACCAGCCATCAAATAAAACCCAGTCTGCAAGGAACCAACCAGGGCGACCCTAGCTCTAGAAACTTCAAAAGCCGAGACTATGTCGTTCAGGAAGACACCAAAGCTGGAGATAATACCATCCACGAAGACATTGCACATGAAGGAAGCAGCTACGACCACCCAGCCCCATCCGCCATCCGGGGGAACAAGCATCTCCACTTCGATTTCCTGTTTTCACATGTGCATATATATTATCACTGAATAATCCTAGAGTATCGATAAGACCGTGCTACATATACAGCATATATCGGTCAAAGTGCAATTGTTTAAAAACAATTATTATCGCGACGTATTATTAACTTTTTATATTCTTTTATCCGTTATCATTCCTGTTTTCTGTTTATTTTTCTTCTGTTTCCCACTGAACCATCAGTCACTCACCTCATTATTATTATCATTGAAGTCCTCCAATTGGATATCGTTGCTCTTGTATCGATTTGTCTCGTCCGTCGCAGGACTTTCCTGCTCGTCCTTATCCTTCGTCGTCGTCGTCGTCGTCGTCATGATCGCGTTAGAACTGCAAAAACGAAATTTGACTATCTACCTATCAAAAGCTCTTCAAGTACTGCAGGTCGAATGATTCAAGTGGGGAAGATAAATTGTTCTCTCGTATCGAGAATCTTGTCCCTCGATAATGCACGCTCGTAAATAACGCGTCACTATCGCCAATTGGAAATACGGACTTTATCCGTTTCCTATGTTAAAATTATTAACTATACGCGCTCGTTGACTTCCGCGTGACGATGAGAACAAGACTGTCCCCCTGACTAAATGAAGCATATAGGGACCAAGTATCAGATAGAAAGAACGAGAGAGAGAGAGAGAGAGAGAGAGATAAAGAAGGAGAGTACAAGAGGAAAGAGTCTGCTGTTTACGGGGGAAACTGAAAGAATCGCACTTGACTACTTCGCCGAATATCTTCCACAACGTAGAACAAGATTGAGATTGAAAGAGAGCTTTCCAACGCTCTGAGTAACTTCCAGGAAGAGGACGACTTGAATGATTTTCAAGTGGTGAAATCCTGACCTAGGTACCTATACAATAATGGTCAGATATATATATATATATATTGTAACCTTTATTGCACAATGCGGTTCTCCGGATCGTGCAGATAAGGAGGGTTCGAGTCGAGATGTTGGAGATTTGAAAAATGAAATTAATTAGTCGGCACTATAAATTAATAAGCGTGAGTTTCGTTAACAATTGAAATTAGAATTATATTGTTCTATTACGAAGTACAATAAGGTAAGAGATTCCCAGCCTAAGAAGTGATGTGTGTTAGTAAATAGAACAGGGTCTACGCGTATAAACGTTGTGTATAATGCGATTCTGATACTAATAGTTAAACGCTGGCGGTATGCAAGAATTATATGATAGAAAAGGAAAGTTAATTCTAATAAATTGTGGCAACGGAAGATCGATAGTACATAACTGTTATTCGCAAAGGTGATTAAGCGCGAAGTTATACAGACTTGGTTATACCAGGACTAGTGGATACTTCTATTCTCTGGAGATTAGATCTTGATCTCTTTTATTAATGAAATTTGTGAGGATGGAGTCGTGTCCAAAGGCAGCCTCCGACTTGCGGACTTTGACTAAGAAGTTGACTTGTAACGAAAGCGTCGTGTTGATGAGAAGTCTTCCATTAGGGAACTCGTGATTACAGGTTGACGTGGCCCTATCGTAAACAACGTTGTTATCTCGGAGAAATAAGAACTCTTATTCACAGAGTGAGTACTTGTGCAAGTTATTGAAAGATGCGGGTTGGCATGTATAGCAGGAACGGCACAATGATCAAAATTGTTAAAGTAACGTCCCAATTGAAATGCACAGATTGATTCTACCTGGCAAAGGAGCCGGTTTGCTCCTTGCCCGAGACGGTTTGCTCCTTGTCCGAGACGGTTTGCTCCTTGTCCGAGACGATTTGCTCGATTGACGATAGTTAGAAGTATTTTTATAAATTATGATCGAGCAGGACGGTTTGCTCGTTTCTTTGTTTCAAGATGGCCTAGTTAACGCAAGTGGCAGAATGCCTCAAGTTTGGATTTGACGCCGTTTATATACCCTCAAACGATACACCAAGTCGGCTTGAAAGGTGCGGAATAATTAGGCGTCGCGATGCCTATGCATTGTTATTGTGTGATAACGAAGGTTATTCAAGTTAGCGGTACCTTATTGCCGCAAGTCAGAATATTATTCGATGTATTGGTTACAATATATATATATATATAGTATGGAAAGACGACTATTCCAGCAAGCCAAATGATCCATGCCGTGAGAAAGAAAACTGGCCGTGGAAAATAATATGATCTATACCAGCGTCGCGACGCTTATGAGCCAAGTAGCTAACAGCTGCGTATAGTCCAGCGTAATTTGCATGTGAACTGTCCGAAGAGAAGTCAAATTAAAGGAGTGTACATGTGGGTGCGTGTAGCGTCGTCATATCATTGATAAGGGATCATGAAACCTTGACCTGTCGCAATGACCTTTCTGACCGTCATATAAATGGGTCCTATGAGAGACCGTTAATTTCGTCATTCTTTTAATCACGATGCCAATTTCGACAGAGCGTTAACGTGACTGTTATGTGCGTCCACGGCGTCGGCGACAAGTGGCACGACTTGCTTTACCATCTCTTATCATTCTGAAGCCAATATGTGTACTGATCTGATTCGCTTTATATATATATATATATTTCGTGTCTCCACACGTGGTACTAATATGTGTTTTGTATAATTAATAGTGAAAGTTAAGATATACGTTTTCGTTATACGGGATAGACTGTTTTAATTGCTGATTCCACGTCCTTGTGATTTATCGTACGATGTAAACTGGATACTGGATGTTTCTTTGAGTTTTTTTTCTAGATTTCCGATTTTAATCGAGGAAGACGAATCTTGGGTGATTCTTAGGTCGTACGATGACCCCGTACTTTATTGACTCTAGAAACAACCTCGTTTACAATAAATCGCTGATACTAATCAGCTGCGGGCGAGTCCACAAAGGAGACCATCGAATTCTATTAGCACAGTGTACATTAAAGAGTACAATGAAAATGTTCATTTGAACTGCGCGTGTGCACGTATTTAACGTGATATCTCGTGGTGTGACAGTTTTATCAGTTTTCAAAAAAGTAGGGTTAAAAGGACAGTTTGTTTAAGGCATTGTGGATTATCGGGAGACAAGACAACCGACCCATCGCCTGAAAAGCGTATCGCATAAAGTATTAAAGCAACTTTACGTTTTAAGACAAGGTTATTTCGAACGTAAATTGCGAGACAGGTGCAAAATCATTTGTTCTTTCAGAAAACACGAAAATATTACCGATCTATAGCTCATTTATCACAACACACGTATCCGTACGTGATATACGGATACATTAGTGAAAATGTGTCGAATGAATAATTTTCGTCAAATACGATGACTGATTTCTTACCAGAATTTTATGTGTTAAAGCGTTGATCGATTCAGGTGGTAGACTTCGCACCTAATAAGTATGGGCGACGTTGATAACGTTACGTAGTTTTTTTTATAAATATAGATATATGATAAAACGGCAAATACGATTAGAATCGCTAGAGTTAGATAGCGACAGAAATTTTTTTTACAGATAAAAGAATTTCGGTTCTTTCTTTTGGCTCCATTTTTACTCACACTTTTTATGTGGATCCATTCAATTCCAAAAATAAATGCAGGGAGTCGTAGCACTGTCGTGAGATTGAACGCGTGCAACGGAACGAATGACCTTCGCATGGTGTTTCAGAATGATGATAATCACTGCCTATGCTCTTTCTCTTTCTTTCCTAATACATTTGGCTACGTACGAGTTTTTGTCGAAATCTGAAAAACGAGAATGAAACTCGTTCTAAAAATAAGCTCGATCGCCATATCGACGACGATGCATGGTCGAGCGCTCGAATGGCGTCCCCTATCGAAATGTTCAGAATAGTTTGAATATAGCTATTGAATGAAATTAAAAGACATTAAGCACGTGCATCGTACAAAGTCCGTTTCTCTCTGTTATCGGTTTTGCTCGCATTTATTTACCAACATTCGTCTCGCGATCATCCAACCGGAGCAGTGTACTCTTTAAATCTACACAGCGTCCTTCTTCTTTCTTCGTCTTTCGCACTTTTAGCAAAAAGCTTGATTAGACGTTTCGCTTTGTTTCCATCGTAACGACACACACGGTACATCGCAGGAAACTTATATATGTATGCGAAAGATCCATGCAATCCGACTAGGAGCGATTATTTATTATCATTTATTATTATTACACAGCGAGTAAGTAATTAAAAAATTTCCATAATTTTTAATCCATCGAATAGGCGCCAAGCTTCGATTGAGAAATCTAGAAATTACGGAATGTTCTTGGAGATACCAGTTTTTTTAATTCGTTTCATATAAACGCTTTGCTAAGAACCCCTCTTATCGTATCCCACAGATAGAATCAATTTGTGAAAAGAGACAGGTCGTGGAATTGACTTTTAAATTTTATACGCAATATAGTGCGTGTATACGATTAACGTCTATCTGTTATTGTAAACGCAAGGAATCGACGTAGAGAATTCGAGAAGAGAATAAAACATTTGAACGCATGTATTTCACCCAAGTACTAAGCATCGAAAAGATTATTCGATTCGCACATTTTTTACCAATCTTTCTATAATCTATTCATTAAGTAATCATCGAAATCAGACGCATAAGAGCGACCGTATCTCGACTTTCAAATCTCCCTACAAACACAAGTGAGAAAAGGCACGTGCGGCTCGCATTGACACGGAGCTTTCCATACCGAATTGAAAATGTCGGCAACGCGCGTCAGCGATTTTCTTCGTGTGAGAAATATAAATCAAACCAGTTATTAAGAGAAACGATATTAAAGCTTGAGGATTCGTTTGTGTTAAGCCACGCGCAAGAGCGCGGGCGACACTGTACCGTAAATCGTTACGAATAAACAAAAGCACGAAAAAGAGTGAGAGATAAAAATGGGGAAAAAAATGGAAAAACCCAAAAAGAAAACCACGTGGAACCACCAAAATCATATAACGCTTCCCCTAACGTTTCCCTTTCTCCCATGACGCAATCCCCGTCGGTAACTTTCGGAAATATTCGTATATAAATTACCTGTTTACAAGACAGGAGTAGTGGTGATCTCAGTCGTGCAGATCTTCGGCAAAATTTTGTTAAAACAAGTAAAATCCAGGACGCACGCATGTATGCACATGTGCAATGCGTGCGCGTGCACTAAACTCCCGCGTATACAAACCACGACTGTAAAGTAAAAATACAGTCCGTGTCGGATAACTCTAACCAGACTAGATACCAGCCGGGTTATGATGTCTTCGTAGTAACTCCCAGCAGTGCTGGCTGCTGTATACGAAACCGATAACGATAGTGAAGGCAGCTACAATATGGATAAAGGATAGAGCGTGTCACTCGAATGAAGAAATTCCTTATAACAACGAGCCAATCGGCATTCGCATGTATTATTGAGTGGGGGGTGGTCGTTCTCATATGCTTCGTATACATTAGCCTATGCTTCCTCCTACTACCTGTATATTATAAACTCGAACGAAAGTGCAAGTTTACTTAAGATAGGTCGTGTCTGTCTTAACGCCTACCAAATGTATTGAAATGTATCTTGCAGCCTGCACACAGTGTCAGCTTCTTACGTTACTTTTTCTACGTATACATAAACATACGTATACATACAATAAGTAAAATGCACCCTTAGATAATAAAATCGCATTAATCGTGAAGCAGTGAGTTCGTAACTTTCTAACAATCGAATGAATGTCCTGTAAGCGAATCCACTGTACCTTTTTTCTTTTAATTCTTAATTTTTATGATTCCTTATACGTGGCCTATCTTGTTATTGCAGTGGATGCGACATAGAACGTTTTAGAGACGCAGTGCGTAAACATGTGAGAAAAAGGTGGTAATGGTTCAGTGCTCGTTACCGATGTGCTGATATGGTTTTAATAAATATTTGTCATAAGATATTTCAGTTAGACAAATCGAGAAGAACTGACTCTTTGAACTGTCAAATTATTTTGGCGAGGGGGAGGGGGAGGAGGGATAGAATTACGGTTTAATCAAAAAGACTGCGCTGAATTTCAATAATAAAAATTCATAATTCCTCTTCAATTTCGATAAACGTCATCTAATACATTTGTCCTTCTTTGTACCATATCATATATTAACACATGCACGCGTCCTGAGCGCGCCTCGTATATATACACACACGATTGCGCGTATGCATTTACATAATTACGTATCCGCGTGCACGTATAAGTACGTGAGTTCTATATCATTTGCATTTTCTATCCCACGTGTCGTTTATAAACGTACCGGGATTGGCGCACGTGTATATATATATACACACACATACGTATTAATTATATTTATAAATGAATATAATTAATTATCCCGTATAGTCTGTACGACTTTACGCGCACGGAAATCCCGAGCATGCATGTCATATTTGAGTCAAACCACAAAACACTGTCTCCTGGACAACAACGATGAAAATTAAAATAATAATAATAATAATAATAATGGTGTAGTGTTGGTAGCGGTAGTAATAGTAGTAGTAGCAATAGTAAATAGTAGTAATAGTAGTAGTAATAGTGTACTAGTAGTATTAGCTATTTTGCAGTAATTGTGATAGTTGTTGGTAATATTAATAATAATGTCATATATACTATTTACACTGCGACACATTGATTGTTTCGCAATTAACAATTTAAATTTACAATGATTTCCTTTTGTTATTGTATAAAGGTAATAGGTGTGTTTTAAGTGTCTCTGCGTGGGTCCGTGTATATATATATTTATATGTGTGTGTGTATATATATATAAATCACATTATTTCAATATTCATCATTCAATAGTCATTAATCAATTAAATAGCGGCTTCCGTAACGTAAGCGACACAATAAGTGTTAATTATCCACTGTGCCTTGTTTTTCTTGCTTTTTTTTCCTTTACGTAATGCAATATCTTTAATAATTTTAAGTTTGTGTTAATTAATGTGCTTTTCTATATTTTACTAATTGGACGAGCGACACGCATCGACTAAACGAGCAAGTTGTTCAATGATCATTAATTAATTAACACAAACCAGCTGTGGCGGACGAGAAGTGTCGTGTGTATATTATTGAAACCCCCTAATTCAATAATTAATATATTAATTATTTTCTATCCATTAATATATTAATTGTTAATTGTTCGTTAAACAATATATATATTAATTAGCGTCTCGGGAACGGTGTTCCAATATAGAAATTATCGTTATCGTCAACGACAATTAACTAATCTTATCAATTTGTCATTACTATCTTACAAATTGGTTTATATTATTTACAATTACAAGTTCTTTCCGCAACAGCAAACTATATTTCTTTTCTTTTCGTATGTTAATGAATTAATTAATTCACATAACGTGAGCCGGTTTATGTACATATGTCACGTATGTGAGAAATATATATATATATTTTCACAGGTAATCCAAGCTTAATTATCGGGATCAACCCAAGAACAGCTTTAAACAACAAAAATTATTCATACATCCGTTTAGATCACTGCTTTCTACTTATCATCCAAATTAAAGTACTTTGTTCGATATGCACGTGCAAAAGCGCGGATTTTTTGTCAGTTTTTCTTTTCGTCAATTTTCATACTGATAATCGATACTGATTAAGTTTAACACGCTTTATGTACCAACGTCCTAACAAAAAAAAAAAATTATAGAAAACAATTCCCCTGCGTGGAATTTTCACTTGCGTTGATTTTGTCATGCAATGATATTCAGCTGTGGTACTAATAAGGTGTAGAAAATTCTAAAGTGGGTACGCTTCTATCTTGTGCTTCGTCCATTCAATATGCAATAGAAAGAAATACCTTCGTAATATCTTCACAAGAAATAGCAGCCCTATCACAGCATGGCTCTCGGAGTAAAAGCGCATCTTTCTAATTAAAGAAAAAAAAGAAAATGATTGAAGAAAGGTATTGGATGGATCTATAATGTTTCTAAATTCAACCGATTAAAAAAAAAACGATAAAAATCCTCAGGTTCAATTATAGCACAGATTCGATTTGCTTTATCTCCTTTTCAGATGGATCTTGAGGCGACGGAGCAGTTTCTACAATTTCAGGGATATCGTCCTCGTTCTCTTCCTCGATATCCTCGTCAATTGGAGTCAGCGTATCTAATATCACAGGTTGAGCCTGAAAAGCAGTGCAAGTTGTAAAATAAATTTTGTTCCCTGTAAAATATATTAACTAATATGCCTACGTGACAACCGTTGATTAATATGAAATAATACCTGTGGCTTAGTGCAGCGCTTCATAGCAGGTGCCATAAAACTGGTAATAGTACTAATTAGGAAGAAAAATCCTGCCATGAAGAACGGGATGCTGTATGAATGCGTAACGTCATAAACGGCACCTGCCAAAGGCGAGCCAATAATGGCAGCAGCACCTCTGAATAAAATTAAAAGTCCAAAGGCATTGGTCAATTTGTCTAGTCCCAAGAGATCCACGAGAATGATCGAAGTCAACGAGATGTAGCCAGCTGTCACGTTAAAAATGAACACTCATTAAGTACTTGCACTTTTAAATGACACTTATAAGACACTTTTACATCTGCTACTACAATTCAACTTACATATGGCTAATCCGAAGAAGATACTCATGGCTATATAGGCTGGGTAGGTGTGACAGAATGGTGTTGCTGACACAGCAATTGTCGAGACGATCAAACAAATATTATTTAAAAGTAAGGAATTAACTTGCGGAAAATCCGCAACATAACCGCAGGCGACACGTCCAACTGTATTTGTGATTCCAATGATGGATAGCAAAAATGATGCGGAATTCGGTTCGATACCCTATCAATTATATTAAATTTACATCAGATCATGAACGTTCCTTGAAATTATAACACTCATTGCATTTACTCACATCTACCAGAGCAGCGTCTACCAAGTATACGAAGGGCACATAAAGTCCAGCCATTCCGAATACATTACTGATGCCAATCAATAGGAATACAGGATCTTTCAGCAATGACATGTCCATCATAGTTCCAAGGGCTTCCTTGAAGGATTCCGGAAGTACCAGACAAGGGCATAGAGGTTCTGAAAGGTTTTGAATATTGAAATAATTTCCATGAGATTAATATGCTTATTTTTTTCTCCAGTAATAAAAAAGCTTTTAATTCATCCAACTGTGCTCATGTATTATTAAATTACAAATTGTTTTTTATACATAATATATATATCACTTACGTTGTGGGGCTTTCTCGACATCGCCATCCTTAACGTCACCTCGCATGGATTTCGGTATGGAGATAACGCTCTGACGATAATTAGCAAGAGATTTCTGGCTCTGATATTCTGGCAGGGTTAGTACGCTACCACTGTAAAAAATATCTTTCCTCGACAGAGGACGTACAATCATAGGCTTTTCCTTTGGGATGCTAGACTTACTAGTTGTGAAAGTGATACTCTCACCATCCTAAAAAACGTAAACTGAAATTCTTATTATACAATATATACCTAATGTCTGTATTAGATCAAGCAAAGCTAATGATTAGTTCAAATTGTCAGTCATGTAACAGCGATACTCTTAATTATATCGGTATCGTTTAACGACGTAAACACGTGAAAATAACAAAGTGAGCGTTAAAAATGTTTTCTCATGATCAGAACGTAGGTGAAGTTTCGCATCTTGAAAGATACCAAACATGATACCGTCAAAACACGTCTTTCGGTAAACACGATCAGTTAACGCTGCATTTGAATCCTTGCAATATGTAATATGCCAATCAAACGTGTGTGTAACAATAAGGAATGATTATCCGTGAGTAATAACAGCGCTACTTACGTCTACCTCGGTATTATTATTTCGAGATCCAAGCATACTACTCGTAGAAAGTCTTAAATGCAGGCTTTTCCTTATGTCTCCATTAGAATTAAGGGTCGTTCGAGAATTCTTTATAGCACTCAAGCTAGGTTTGTAACGTTCACCAGTGCTAGTCTTTCGAATTCTATCGAAGAAAGGTACAGACCCATTCTTAGGCAATCCTTGAACGTGGGTTGTGAAAGCTGGCTGGGAAGCATTTCTTGGGATATTAGGCTTATTGAACTCGCTCTCGGGCTTATCCGTTGTTTCTTTTGTGTCTTTGGTATCCTCAACGGTTTTCCTGCTCTTAGACTTGGTCGACGTATTTTTTAAGTCCATACTGCCACTAGCACTAGTTGTCCCACTGGAGGAGTGTTCTTGTACTTTAACTTCCGATATAGTCGGTAGTGTTGGTACCGTTGGTACTGGTGTTAAAGGCGTTCCTTGAAGAGTATAAGCAATCAGAACTCATTATAAACGGATGATATTTTTAAAAGAATTAGCCAAGTGACAGAGAAAGTATTGCGGGATTAGTATTATTATTATCTAGATAATTTTCCTACCAGGCACTAATTGGTCTAGATTGAAGCTGGAGTGTACACCGGGATCGATATTAATTGGCATTTTCATTCTCTTTTCCATGGAGCCATCTGGTAGTTGGACCATGAAATATGAACCCCCGATACTCCCACGTTCCATTTGAAATCTTCTTTCCTCCGCCATTCTTTGTAACAGAGGCTTAACAGACGTCTTTGGATACTCCAAAGGTCTCATCATTGCACCAAATACCTACAAATCATTTGTTACAAATTGATTGCCACTTCATCGAATAGACTTCACTCAAACAATCATTTGAGTGATGTACCGAACTCAACCTTGATCATTAAGTGTCCCTCAGGGATATGTAACACACAGTTACAAAGTATTAACCAGTTGTTTACTCACCGCACAATTAAGAATGAGGCCAGCCAGAATTAAATTTGCTCCTTTCCAAGTGTAAGTCTCTATTAGCACGGTAGCAAGCGGTGCAAATGCGAAAGTACCAAATCCTGAGCCGCATACTGCTATACCCGTAGCTAAAGATCTCTTAGTTTCAAAATAATAACCTACGCAAACCACTGCAGGTAGGTATATTAAACCAAATCCTATACCTGTAAACAGCATAAAGGATAGAAAATGCATTTCCGTCTTTTGTCATGTGCATACGTATGGTGAATAAAGAATATACCAACCTCCCATTATACCGTAAGTCACCATAAGCATATTTACAGAGGTTGAAAATGTTGAAAGTACAAATGCCGCCGCACCAATGAAACTACCAGCCATACACACCGCTCGACATCCATACTTGTTTGTCAGAGCGCTAACCACAGGACCTAGTTATTGACAATTAATGTAATTTGAGAATTAGTGCACCTAGAAAAGAATCATACAGTCGGCATAAGCATGATATCTTACCAGCACTAAGGTACATGCCAGAAAGAAGGGAACCAGCCCATGCTGTTTTTCCTTTGCCTTCTCCAAAGTATTGAACAAATTCTCCAAGAAAAATACCGAACGTATACGCAATGCCATCCACTATCATATTACACATAAATGATGCGAATACCACCACCCAACCGTAGCCGCCATCCGGCGGTGGTGGGATGTCATGATATTCGCATAGTGACCCTCCTTCATCCTCTGGGGAGGTTTCGTCAGCTCCTCCATCAGCTCCCGTCAACCTTGCCTGCTCCTCGACCGAGTATTCGCTCTCCGTCTGAAAAAATTTCCCAATATTACAATCTTTTTAATGACCATCACATATATATATATCTGATAGTATTAAATCCTATGAAGCTAAACAACAACTTTCTGTTTGGAGTAAATGATAAACAGGAATAAGCCATCTATAAGAGATAACATACATCTGCCTATTATTAACTAATCATAAATCTGTTTTAATCTGCTGTGCACTTCATATATAGTAAATCATTTTTGGACATGCAACGATGGGTATAGCAGAGGTTCGTGTCAAACCATTCATATTATGGTTGTGCTGTCTAAGCTTGCCTTGAATTAGCAAGTGGCTCACCTTGAATATAGTATTAAGAAAACACCTTGTTTTTACAGAAAGAATGAGTAAACAATCAGAATAAGCTAGTAATAATTATATTCGTTTAGTGAGTGTATCAAAATAAATATCACGTGTTAACAGATTACTCATATAGTAACGTACAGGTAATATCATGGATACATCTCAGATTTACATAACTCTCAAATCTCTACTGTGTAAAAATACAAAAATAAGTAATTCAGTTTACACAGACACAAGGTAAATAGTAATTATATGATACCACAATGCAGCGTTGTCCAGTAAAAGCACTTGCAAACAATAATTAATATTGAACGAGATTTATAAAACAATTCCATATAAAACAAAGTACAGCATAGCAAATTTTAGAGGATACAGTGCTCTTACAAGCTCATAATATTCTCAGTGCAAATCATGCAGTTTCCAACAAAATCAGCAAGATAATCAGAGTCGATCGGAAACAGCTCGTTTATCTCGTATGTCGTAAGAACCACCGTGACATACATGTTTTTCTTGGATTTCGCTATAATAGAGAGTCCTGTTTTCATTTACAAATAGCGGCCAAGAGAAAACCTGATTCGCCACACGATGTTCTCAAGACATCATGCACAGTGGAATGTCCCTTGGCAAGAAACAAGGAAGACTAGGCACAAGAGGATCGCCTTCGATACAAATCATTTATGCCAAAGGTTGTATCATTATCATTATCGTCGTCATTATCATTTACAAACATTAACCTTGAGCTAGTAGAAATTTATTAAACCGATCAGCAATGACTGCGCCGAAAGGAAGGCTGATTCCGATCAGCTGATCCACTGTCATCGAAATCGCTATGCTACTGCGCCGCCAAGCGGCCGAACAAGGTAACAAATAGCGTGAATTCCGACCTTGTGTTATACGATCGGCACCGTTTCGTATATAAATCACATAGGGCGAAAGTGCGCGCCGAGGTACACAGAAGCAAAGTCAGAGCAAGTGAGCACAAGATAAAAAGAATGAAAAAGGGTAAACTCGTGTGCAATCATCATAGAAAATACGGTTAAGATAAAATATATGTGAAACGAAGTAGCATAAAAGTGTAAATTATGGCGACTGTCAAGGCTAGTCACGTGTCTGAGGCGAGGCACTCCTAACCCTCAGTTCGTACAGCTTGATTAGGAAGCATGGCGAATCTCGGAGTGGAGTAAGGGAGGACAATGGGAAGTAAAAGAGATGATATCAGAAAGGAAAACTTAAGTTCTAGCAAAGTGGAACATGAGTAACACACACCGTGCTTATTTTGCGTACGCGACGCGAGCCGTACTGGCTGTACTGCGACTTGTTGAGCGACACCCGCGACATTCTACGAGGGCCTCACTTCGTTTCTCCTTCCTCGTGAGAGATTCTATTTATACGTAACGCGCGCGCTACTCGCAGCTGCGCGCAAAATGTTTCGAAATACTGTGAACACTCGCCGAGAGCACTAGGAACACTCGTCGTAGTCCGCTGCCATCTTTCGCACTGCTTCTTTATTCCTTTATTCGAAGTGCCATGACGCAGGGGGTGGTGTCGGCGCGCGGCGCGAGGAAAGACTCAGAGAATGACCGCAGCGACCAAATGCTCTATCCCAATCCTCATGCAGAGCGCTTCTCGCTCCTACCAGCACGCAATGGGCTTTTGCAATATATAGAGAACGCCTCACAGCCTTTAAGAGCACTCGCCATAGACCCTGCCAAAGGCAATAACATTCCCTCTTTTTTTTCCTGCGAATCGCCCCCCAACAGAGAAAGAGAGACACGCTCCTCGCTTCACGGAGTTTCGCGAGTGGAACTTCTATTTATACGCCGTGACGCTGGAGGTTCGCAGCTGCGCGAACTAATTCCTCGAATATCAAGAGCGCTTCCCAAACAAAGCAGGAGCGCTTGTCACGTAGTAACGATGCCATTGTTGCTCATGTCTTTTTCGCCAACCGCCAATGGTACGCGCTTTCTTATGTGCTCCTTTTCTATTCCCTTCTTTTATTTTTAATAATCGTTTTTTTCTCAGTCTCTTCAACGCGAAAACCCGATGATGCGGCCACAGGGCCACTTGGCAAGCCTTCACGAGGATCGACTTAAAATTAGAACTTGGCGTTACCTTTTCGCCTGAGCCAGTCTTTCCCGCCTTTCCTCAACCACCACCTCCACTACCTCACCCCTCTCCTAGCCGTATCGAATTACGACCGGCGAATTATTACCCGACAATCAGACTCACGACTCTAACGTCAATGAGATCGTTAGCCAACGACCTTAACACGATCCACGGAAATTGAGCGAGAAATGCAGACGCCACGAGAGCGGCACGCCGTCAGTATGGCCAAGCAGCGCCGCTCTCTTCTGAGCAGTACTACGCTTTGTGTACGTCAAGTGACCGCCTATAACCGGGACGCCTCGTGAACGTTTAAACTCCCCTCCTTCGTATCGCGACGACCAACTGAAACACTCGATGCCGTAAAGCCGCGTTTCTGTTGCGAGCGACCGTCATCCAGAAGATTGATGCCCGTTTCCTCCGACGTTGATCGGAGTTTAAACTCTGGTTACCCTATCTCAAAACTACATAAAAAAATTGAACCAGGTTTAAACCACGTCGGAGGAAACGGGCGTGACAGTGGTATCTCGATGGCTTCGCTTTTGCGTTATGCACTGCCGACATTTTTTACCCTCTTATTTTACCAATACGCCATATTGTCCGATAATCAAGATCCTAGTTTGGGTTTGCATGTAAATGACCACGAAAGTTAGTCCTTAGTACTAACGATCGAATGGTTTCGGTCGATATTTCACTGAACTACATTTTTTTTCAGGACTGACGCGTCATGGAGATAAAAATTACACCAATATTTGCCTTGGTGGATTTCCAAATGGGACTAGTGTGGCCAATGGGGTGAACGGAGTGACTGCTGTAGTTTTAACCCCCTAGCGGTGTGTTTATCATATACCTTTTTGATATTGAAATAGAAACCTAACGAACCGTGTAGAATCTGTTTCACTAGAATGAATTTGAAGTGTTAAAAATACGCGAGAATTTTTTTAGTATTTTGAAATCGTCTAGACCGGAAGATTCTGCGAATTTTATATATATATGCACATACGTATACCATTAGAATTTAGAACTACATTGCGCAAGGCTGCAGCATCACGTGTAGTTGAATACTGTATCAAATTATTATCTGGAAAGCTTTGAAATCTAGGATTGATTGTAACAGTGTCACATAACACAAATAAGCAGAGGGTTGGGATTGAAGCGGCATCTGGATTCATAGCACTCCTAATGCAAATGACGGTTATACAACCATTCCGAATTGAAGTGAGATTAAGTCTTCTCAAACAATTCAATAAGATTTCAGAAAAAGAATATTGTCCGTTAGACGATAACACGTCATTATACCCAAAGAGTCTATATACCCATTGTACTGTATTCCATTTTACGTGCAGTGTAAAATACTGACAATGGATGTACGAACAGAATTTTTATCCCATTCAGCATTGTGTTTGCATTACACAATGTTCGTATGTCTGATGACGCTTATGAATTAATTAGATAATAACTAGCGGCAATTAGAGCAGACGCACGGACGCATGAAAACAGCATCTGCTTCTCATCTCCAGGAAAAAATTCGTAGCAATGTCTCTTAACGGAATTGCAAGACAAAGAAAAGCGACGCCAACTTATTCAAGCTTATTCAAGTTTTGTCGATATCACAAACTTCTATAACTCATTCCCAGAAAAAGATTTCATTGTTGTCTGTACAGATAGGCAGACGACCGGTCCCGCGGTTGTTCTAGTTTGTTCAGGATTGCGACTGACTGCGACAGTCGGAAATACGATGAGTAATGAATTGCGAATGAATGTACATACAACGTTCAGCAGAGACCTAAGGATAATAAAATATGTACGTCAGGCCATTGTATACGCTCCTCCTTTATGGGTTTCTTAAACGCTTGTAAATAGTAGATTTATTATCAATGGTACCTATACGTGGCGATTAGTGCATTAGCTAAGAAGCAAAGACCAAATAATTCCACGTCACATACCATTTCCTATCAGGATACTTAAACCGTTTGGTACAATAATTGGGAAGATTATCCATAGTTATTTTATCTCTTTAAAATTACTTGCCTTCGATAGTCTTATCTATACCCCCAGCAAATATATATTTTGGTCATCCTATGCAAGCTTACGTATGTACATATATATATATGCACGTTAGCAGGTACATGTTATTGTAAAATCCATCAGATTATTGGCCATCAAGTAAATTCGACGGATGATAGAGAGCCCGATAGCAGATCCAATAAACACTCAAGAGAGATAAGATGCTCGCACCTAGATAGATCTTGATCTCCCGGCAGTGTGTCATGAGATACATACATCACTTTTTATTAAATATATATGACCATATCGACGTTTAAGAATGTCGATAATTTTTATAATTTAATATTGTCTTTGGTTGATATCCAAGCTAATCGTCTAACGGGATACCCCATCAGGGAGGAAACGTTTCAATCAATGTGATAAGACACGAGTTTAATATTCATTTATCAATTCACTTGTCATCCAGATCTCAACCTACTTGCAATCCTATATCTTCTTGTACGATTGTACCCAGCTTTTCATTACGTCTCTTATTTTACATTAATCCTTGGCATGCTTTTTTTTATTAACGACGAATCAAACGAGGCAAGATTAATATCGCGGTTGCAACATAGATTAAAAGTCCCCAGGTGTACACCGCATGGCGCGTGAAGAACTTTAAAAATTGCGACATACAATTATCATCTATTCTTTTAACTTATACGTGTATCAAACTTGCAAAGGAAACTTGACACAATAAATTCACGGTATCGACACTTCCTCTCCGGTTACGCCCCGTTAAATAATACAGTAATTTTTGCCATCGCTCTCGGGTTCACTGTACCATAAACACGTGGTACAGCAAACAGCAAAATGGTCGCATTAAAAATTAAAAAAAAGAGCTTCCGTAACGTACAAATGGATATCGATTAACATTAAGAATTAAAATGAAAAGCTGTTCAAAGATTAGTATCATTAGTATCGTTAATTGCACACAGTTTCATTCAACTTTCGATTAAAACAAATCTGTCGATTCTTTAGGGTACTATGTAAATCCTGAAGACGTGCATTTAAATAAAACTTTTTTTTTTAATTTACAGACACCTACGTACCTTGTTCTTAGGCGGCATTGCCGGTTACGAGTCAAAAAGCGAGGATCTCTAAACTGAAAGACACCCCGACGAGGAAAGGAGTTACCACCGGACTGGACAGTGTCCAGCTATTCCATGTAACGAGCGATATTAAAATGCGGGCAGCTCGAACTCACTTATCACTCTCGGACGTGTAGTCCCATCCAATTCCCCACTCTCAAGACTTTATCTCGCTCCATCACCCACCTCGTCCCTAAGCGCGTCTCCTTCATTCTCTTTCGCCAGGCTCACGCACGCACATTACTCACAATCCTCACAAACGTTTGCAACAAACAAAGTGAAGCACGGTAGGTACAAAGTTCTAGCTGCGTGCGCCCAGATACCAGATACTCTGAGAAAAGAATCTAGTGTCAACAGACGAAGAAGAGTTCCTTTCTATATATGTGGCAGAAACTATATAGCGCCACGTGCGCCATTCTTATCATGGATTAATAACAATGCACGAAGCTAAAGTGCAATGACTGTGATTTTTGTAGTATAATATGGAACAATAAAGCTAGAAGGGTTTAATACAGGTCATCTTGATATAAATATATATCATAAGGAAAATTAGGTATTTATTCTCGAAAAACCTTGTAGCATTGCGGTTTGGGCTTTTCCACGAACCTGCGCTTAGTATGGCTGCCTGATGGCCAAGGAGATTTAAAATTGATTTTGTGCAGTCAGTATTAGCCTGGTATCTTTTGTATTATCAGTGATGATATGGATGTATGATAATGGTTATTAGAAATCTATGGTTATATATGTAAGGCAGGAAGAGATGCTGGTTCTTATTTTTTTTGTCAGGTATTTCTAGTGTTTTCTAATGTAGATCATTCGCGGAGTCCACTCCGCGTGGTGGGGGTTGCGTTTTAATTTTAAGAACGCAAGAGTCTTAGGTAATGAAACTTAATAAAGCAGACAGGAAAGAGCGAAAAGAATACACACGTGCTTCCCAAACGATTCGTGTCTACACTTGACTCACGACGTGGTTTAACGTTGACACTCGTGGATTAATCTGTAGGCCATCGTCGTCGCCAATCGGTTCGTCGAACTGACCCTCGCGGCTACTGGCGGGGCCCATTTCAGCGCCGCAGCGCCTGCTATAATTTTCTCCTATTCCCTTTTACGTCCTTCCTTCTTGTGTTCCGAGTCTTCCTTAAAATATTTCTTAGCTTCCTCCTTCCTATGCTTCTAGACACTCGATTATGCGGTGTCCTCGAAAAGTCCTTGCCGGACTGACTTCCCGGTTCTCCTCTCGTCCCTTCGGCAGGATCGCATTGACGCGGCCGCCCAGGAACGATCGAGAAACACAGCTGCTTGGCCTCCTTAAGGTATTTTACCTTTTTTTGCCTTCCTCAACTTCCTCTTTCGGTTCAATCGAAAACTCGTCTTCGCAGTATCAGTAGCCGGCTGGCTGTTATCCAGAGAATTGCACCAGCGAGAATTCTTTCTGTAAGGACACGTAGGCTCGACGATCCTTGATAGATTATCGAATTCTTGGACGAGTGCACCACTATACTATTAATCTACCGACGATTCTATTCTGTGCCCCAGGATGTCAGATTTGTAGACAGTCCAGTTTCTTGAATGTCCTGATTATAATTCACTGTTGAATTTTTTGACTTCCAGACTTCGGTATTTTATCGGGCGGAATTATTCCACCCTTAGGGTTTGATTTTTAGGCTGATTTGGTTTCAGTCTCGTCCAGGATCATCAGTGGCAGCGGCGAGATCTCGTTCCACGTTCGTCTTGCGGCTGATCCCACGCCTTTAAGGTAGCGCCGCGACGCGTTAACCTTGTCAAAATTTTTTCGTAATCTTTCGATAATCTCGTTGACCACTGATTCGCGAAACGGCGTGAACGATTTGAGTTATTATCGTAGAGAAATATAGAAAATTCGCAGCTGATCCCGCGGGTGGGTAGCGCCGCGGCGCCCCGGGATCAATAAACCGACGCCGACCGTCGCCTTCTATTCCTTCCTGCCGTCCTGCCGAGGTTTTCGATTGCGCGACGCCGGACGTCGCGACGCCCCGCTCCGGACTACGAGGCAGGCGCGATTTTCCCGTACCGTCGCGCACCCGTTATGCTCCGATCGATAATCAACATCCTAGGACCAGTCTCGAACGTGTCCCGCGTCAAAGAGATTCACAGATTTCTTAATGTTTAACAAAGACTTAGTCCGCTTGACGGTTGAATCGTAGGCAGTCTCACGTTTCTAACTTGTCTTTCATCTTCACTTTAATCTATATCATTGACAGTTACATAGGTACGAAATAAAATAAATGGAAAAATTAGATCGTTCAGGATATCATTCATAGAATTGATAGATGATTAGATTGCCTTGTACAACGAAAGTTTTTTTATATAAAAATACCAAAAGATCAATGCGGGTCTTAATAAAAACTCCTATAATTCTGCTGAACTTTATAAAAGCTCCTAGAGAAACAAATAATGAACTTTGCCAGTGTAATTAATTAATCTGTCAAGATCAATGATGATTAACGACGGAGGAAGTACTTGAACGTAATGATAGACATCACGCTTGAATCTTCTCTTCCCTTTTAATGAATATTTTTGCAATTTTCGATATTGAAGTCTAACGTTGCCTTGGCTTTTTCTAAGTTTTCTAATACCTCTTTAGCCATAGAAGCCATTGGATCCTGCTCGTTTTCTGTCATCTTCTCAATTTTTATCGACGGCACAGCTTTCAGTATGTCCCTCAGGGTCGTAGCATCGCTAAGGTCATATGTAATGGATTGCAGGAGCCATAGAGCGCGCACTTGCAATTCCGTAGGGACTGAATCCTCGAAGCATTTTCCCAAAATTTCACCGACTCGCAATTCCAACAAGTATTGCAAACCAGTTTGATTGACGCTCACATTGTACAAGATCATCAGCATCAGTCTGAAATTATTAGTTTTCCTTATGAGTGTACATAAGTTTATCATACGCTGGACATTACATACAGAGCATGCCGTATTAAAATTTTATATTAATTATTAATTACAAATTAATTTCATTTAACGGAGTGAAGCTATATGTAATATTTTTTCCAATGAGTCTTTTCTGGCGAGTGAACTCAGCCAAGCTTGTGTAACATTTCTCGACATTATAAATATTTATCTTACCAATGAAGAAAAACACAGATAGACAATAAAGATACGATTTCTTAAGAATGACTGTACCGGTCGGAGAAAGAAATAAGTAGATATGTCTAAAACCACATTGTTGTTAATAAGAAATATCATGAATGACATATTACAAATCATTCCATGCGAAGTTACATCCACTGTGCAATAACTGTTTTATACACACCGTATATAAGAATGATAACACGGCACGTGTGGTTTACATAAGCAGTGATCTTGCTAGCGAGAATCATTATTCTACGAATATACTAACCCAGAGTGAAGTCTGTTTCAATTATCTTAAGTGACTCGCTGGCGAAGCAATTGATGCTATTATCAATTAATTAAGAACTTACCTCTTTAGTGAATTCCCTGAGGGCAAAGGTATCCCTGATATACGCATCACAAGTTTCTGCACAAGGTCCTTGCCATTTGGATTTGTTATTAAGAATTCTCTTCCTTCAGGAGTCGACGACATGTTTGTTACAATACCAAGGAGACCCATTACGAATTGAAATTCGTCGCTATTCATTGACGGTAAACTGTCTCCATAAGTATTAATGAAAGAAACAAATGTTCCGTTTACTATACACAAGAATTCACCAACTTTATTCTGAAACTGAATGAGAATAATTTTACTTGAGCTATATATTATAGTTGATTCAACTGTACGAGCGAATGGATAATATTGAAACTGGAAAGTTTGAGAAACATTGAAGGCTGGATAGTTAACATTATAGAGATTGATTGGTTGGTAAAATTACCCCAGAGAGCCAGACGTGTACGTTTTGTGGAAAATACGAGGCTCGCCATAGCAAATTGCATAAAACAGCTCCTAAACTTGTGCAAAATGTACTCTGGTGTAGTATCTATACAAAGAGGAATAACGAGCGTTAATCGCGCTAATTATAGAATGCAAACCGTGGTAGGAAGTTGGCTTATCAGCATTATGAAAATAGTGCTTTCTAAGCGTTCTACTTGATTTTTCAGCCGAAATATTTCTGCCTGTGTACTTTCCAGCTGTCTCTGTTGACTTTGCCATTTAGAATAGAGATCGTCGTAACGGGATTGCAGTTCAGTCATTTTTATGGTCTCTTCTGAAAAATAAAAACGGCGCTTTGTATATTTTGAGGAGATTATCAGAAAGATTGTGTAAATTCTACAATCATAGGGTTAGTCAAATTTGGCGTTTAGGGTGTATGCGAAATTTGCGTACCGATAACAGAGCAATTATACGCTCGGTAACGAGATAGATAACAATCAGTAATATACGTACTCGTTTTTGTCGTCTTTACAGGATCTACCAGTAAATGCACATTTGTATGCAATTTTCGCGTTGCCACTTCAACACTTTGCAAGCATCGATCTAAATCTGAATTTAAAAAATCATTCGGCCGCTCCTCGACAAATTTGTGTAAATTGCTTCCGGCCGAATTTAAGACCGTACTCAATTTATCCTGAAATAAATTGTTTCGAAGAAGACTTACATCATATCCTTTCGTGTCATTCTAACAATAGTAATATACTCTTATTTTCATACCAAGAATTCTTCTTCGCTTTTTTGAAATAATTCATCCGAGCGCTCAGCGTTGTCCATTTTGCTGCGATTATTAAAGTTGTACGATTTTTGACCGAAATTACCAACATTTCATCTATTTTTTCAAGCTATTGATGCGAATTGCAGTGAAAAGCATTTCTCGTCAATTTTTCACGACACAACTTCAATTTCTAGCGTGTATCTATTGTTTTTTTTTCCTTTAAATAGATCAGTTGGCTGATGTCAAATTTTTAAACCGATTGGGAAATGCTGTTGAGTGAAGCCAAAAGTCAAGTGACTCTGACTCGCCAGAAGGTAGTTTGAGAAAAAATATGATTTGAATATAATATTCTTATAGAATGAATACAATATTTACAGAGTTGCATGAGATTAAAATAATGTACCGTTGCAAATGACTATATTTTGCGATATACATATATACGTATACTGCTTTACGAACGCGCTACTAGACGTCAATGACGCTCTTTCGCGTGGTCTCCATTCAATGATTTTTAGAACACAAAATTAGTTGCGGCGTCTGTCCGATTTAATACAAAAATAGTGTTAATTATAACCTCGCAGTTTGCGGAAGCTGGGTTTCTTGAAAGAGTTTTATAAATTCTACGAATACAATACTGATCTTGTATTTTATTAGGGTAAGTATTTAGTGTATTATATCATAAGTTAAGCAGTTTATAATCTTATTGAAAATTCACCCGCCTTTTTGGTAGAAAAATTCTTGGAATAATTACCGGAAATTTAGTGTTTGCAATCTAGTTCTTTATGAAAATGATAATTAGGAGCTTATTATGTGCTTTGCTTTGAAGCGTTTACGCCACAGTATTACAGTTTTCATAATAATTTGGTAAACGCAGCACATATTCTTCTAGAAAACTGTTATGTAAAGTACCTCTGCTCCTCTATTAATAGAGATTCGTTCTAATTACTATTTAAATAAGGATTTTTATTTATAGATTAACGGTTACTATTGTATGCTGCAGCAGACTTCAGGAACATTGAAATTTTTAATTCACAAAAACGAAAATGAAGTTTTCTGAGGGTGATGCTGTACTTGCAAAGCCACCAAATATGCTGGAATACTTGAAGGGAAAAGTTCTTAATGTGAAAGGAGACAAGTATAAAATAAAGTTTCCTGGAGGCGAACAATTTCTGGTTCATGAAAGTGACATTAAAGTATGTATTATATCAGTTAATTGAAGCAAACCTCTAACAATAATTATAATAGAGTTGTACTTTGATCTAAAAAATGTATCTGATTATAATCCCGTATATACACAATTACAGGCAGAAAGGTCTTCTAGAAGTACAACCAGGTCTCGTGGAAAAGTACCTAGAAAAAGTCCATCAAGAAATTCTCCCAGCAGAAAATCTCCCAGTAGGAGGTCTCCAGCAAGATCTCCTAATACACGTGCAAGAAGATTACCTCTTCGTAGTACAAGGCTCTCAAAGATATCATCTGCTCAAACAGAGACATCTTCTGGTATATGATAATTTCAAATGTATACTTAAAATTTGTGGCTGTTATATCTAAAGTTGTGTACATTACTTTTACATGCAGCTAATTCAAATGATGGGATTGAAAAAGACATTGTCAGAAAGATAGATGACGACGAAGACAGTGCTACTGAACTAATATCCCTTCAAACACGATTACGAGAAACAGGACCAGTGACGCGTAGATCGATACGTACAATGTCAACCGCTATTAACTTGGAATACAATCATAAATTGATTGTTTTAACCAAAAAAATTGACCGAGCTGCTTCGCTTCCTGTAGAAAAGAAGAGTCAATTATATGAATACATGCCCAAGGAAAGAGGGTTTTCAGTACAAAGAGACCAAGTACGTAATATTTGAAATATAATATTCAATTCAATCAAGCAATGTCTGTATCTTTGTAATTCAAAACTTGTAGGACATAGCCAAAACCTTGCATTATGGAGAAGATACATTCTCAGATACACCAGACGTTGTTGAAAAGCCTAAAAAAGAAATGGATCTCGTTAGTAAACCCCAAGAATGGGGTGGTTGGATCGGGGCATTATGTTGTATATTTGCCTTACCTGCCAGTGTTATACTGCCGCAAATTGCTTGCCAGTACGGACGCTGCAGTTTCACGCAATACTCTCAAGTACCTACAAACTGGAAATCATATCTAAATGTACCAGCTTTCTTACTGTACTCCGGCTTTTTGTGTTTCGTGGCATTTGTCTCATCTCTGCCAATTGGCAAACTGGTTGACGGCCAACACAGCAAAATTGGCATATTACAGTATCGCATAAATGGTAACACTCAACGCGCATAACTCATAAATTTAATGCTAATCATCTCAATCAAACTACTGCTTTTGCTTCAGGCATAATTGCTGCTATACTCTCACTTACATTACTCGGCATCAGCGAGTATAATGATTATGGAATCAGCGAATTTATCTTGCAAAACTCTGTGCAATTATCAATCAGTGGATGGATTCTTGGAGCTTTTCTGGCATTGGTGCTTTATATTAAGGGCGGTAGAGCATCTGTCGCTGTTCTTAACATGTATGCATCGACTGATAATGTCGTATATGATTTCTGGCAAGGTAGAGAGATAAATCCAAGATTTGGACCATTGGATTTCAAGATGACTCTATTTCGCACTGGTGTAATTGGAGCGGTAATCGTTATTCAATATTTGTTGACTTTCTTACACATCATTTTCTTCGTAGTTTGCTAATACCGTAACTATTTACTCTACAGCTCATTATAAATTCTATCATGATTGTCAAATCAATAGAAGAGACTGGAAGCTCAAATCTAAGCGAAGTGAATGTAGCACTACTGCTAGCAGCATCTCTACAGATATTTTACAGTTTGGACACTCTTTTATTTGAATCTTCTCTATTCACATCCTTTGAAATTGTATACGAAGGAACTGGATATATGCTTTGTGTCGGACACCTACTATACCCATTCTTACCCACGCTGAGTACAAGATATTTGCTCAATCACAAGTAAATTAATTTCTGAACTGTTTGAAATATGCAATAACACTTGCGTTTGACAAACAATAATTTCTTCACTCTACTTTCAGAGTTCAGCAGTCGGAGTATCTGCTGGCTGTGCCTTTTTTGTGCTTCCTGATTGGCTACATATTATACAGGTCGAGTAATTCACAGAAAAATGAATTCAGGAAGAATCCTCTCTCGCCGGCACTTTCTCGTAAGTATAATGTACTAAGTGTTCAATTCTTACATTATGTGCTATATTCATAAATACATTTATTTCTGTTTACTCTGTAGATTTGGAAACCATCCCAACACCACGTGGTAAGAAGCTGATAGCGTCTGGCTTTTGGGGATATGTGAGACACCCAAATTACTTGGGTGATGTGATAATGCAATGGTCTGTGGCTTCAATGTGTTTGACGAGCCATTTTCTCGTGTATTACTCGGCTATTTGTTGTACATTGACATTAATGTACCGCGCGATAAGAGACAACGCGCGTTGCAAAAGGCGTTATGGCACCGCCTGGGATGAATATTGCTCACGCGTTAGATTTATGATCTTAAAACGAGTCTTCTGAGTACGTCATTGTCGATATTAGGTACTTTGAATTACGTTTATAAAATATAAAATTATTTTTTTATATACATAAAAGACACACAATGCTCTCTCTAGTTTTACGATATCAGATTTTGCATAATGAAAGCAATGTGCATTGACAATTGGCGGTGGGACGAACGAGGATATGTATATCTGAGCATCGTCAGACGATATTAATATAAATACGTGAAACTGAAAGTGAATTTAAGGTACAATAATCGTTGATAAACACATTTCTATAAAATACAACTATTAGTGACGTATATTGCATTACAGATGCATAATGAAATTTACTAAGAGATTTTATACTTTTTCATGATATAAAGACATTATTATTAGATAAATGGTTTGATAAATAAATTAGTTAATAGTATAAAGCATACTGACTATTCTTAAGGGTTTTAACTTTGATTAGAAGTGAATTACATTGTGTCTGGTAAAGAGAGCCAGTGTACTAATATCATCATTGTATAAATTCTCCATATTCGACACATGTGGAATTGAAGTTAAATTCACTAAAGACATTAACATGAAAGAATAAAAAGAAATATGATTGAAATATATAAAACATTGTCTCCTTGCCCTTATTCCATAAGGTCCTTTCCTTGATACAAGTGTCAACAAATACCGATATTGGAACAGCTTTCACTCAGGCTGGTTATGTTGATGACTGGTTTATTTGTCATCTCTGAGCAATTCTTTATGTCTAGCTTTAGCTTTTTGAAGCAAGTATCAAATCCTTCAATTGTTCCTTGCCGGTGTTTGAACACAAGCGCTATCAACAAGACTAGGGCCAGATTTTGACATACAGACGTTTGTAATCTTTCTCCTATTATTTAGGTGCTCAAGTGACTCCATCTGTTGAATCATAATAATTTGAATACCGGATAATGACAAGCGCATTGAAATCTTAAGTAGAATCATTTTTTTATAAGTGCACAATCAAGATTAATAGCGTAAAATGGCAAGTTACTTTGGAGAAGTTATACATCCTAGTTCTCGAGCCTTTTGGATTGATGAAGATGAGGAGGAAGTTCCCAGTTCTGAAAATGAAATGTATTTTATTTTTGTGCTATAACCTCTTATGTATTTCTCTTACATTATATAGTTTGTTGTCAGGTTTTGTTACATATAAAAACTGCTAATGCATTAAAAATATTTTGTTATAGAAGTTTTTCTATACAATGGATCAAAGATGTACCAAGCAAGATAAAAATGCTTTTAATGGTAGAAGGCGACAGAGTGACTGGTATGAATGATTTTGTAATTTTTTATATACTTTTCTTTGGTTTAAAGTATAATTATGAAATTCTGTGTAGCTTTTATGAAGAACTGTTTAACTCGGGAGTCTAACAAAATTGGTATAATCAACCATGGGGATCATCGAAAACCTTCAGTGATTTATGAAGTTAAAAAGGATCTTTTTATATGCAACATAAGCACTGAGGTAGAAATGAAATATGCCAGTGCATTTGTTGAAGCGGTATGTTGTGGCTGAATTTATTAGAATATTACTATAGAACTGCAGAGTATAGTAGTGACTAATAAATCTATCCTTCTAGGTAAATGACCTTTTATCAAAGGCTGAAAAAATAATCACGATAACTACAAATCATGTGTTGCAATACAAAAGTTCTTCTGCTTTTGATGGTACATTTCTTAGAATACTGGCTACGAAAAATGCAGATGATTCACTAAAATTAAAAAATATAGAACATCTTGAGCAACCAAACATAATAGCAGGTGTTGTGGCAGGAGGTTAGTACACTATATAGTATAAAATACGTTTTATTATTAAAAAATTATTACTATGGTCGAAGTTAAAATAGTGGATGTTATTTATAACTTGTCTAGTATCTTATCGATTCACTATTCATTAGATGTATATGTGAACATTAATGGTCAATATTATACAGTTATTGTTTGTAATGTCACATTTAATTCAGGCAGTTGTTGCATATGTACAATAGAAATATTTAATTCCTACAATTATGGAGCATCGCACATAAAAATTTTTTGATTCTTGTATCTTGAATTTTCTTTGTCAAACATACAAAAGTTTCGTATAATTTAATGCTTGTATATTACAATAATCTATAGGAACCTCCTAAAAACAAAAGGAATCCCTGATTTTATTTTACACATTTTCTTACAGTTATGTCCTATGCAGAGTTGATGGAAATACCTGCTGTTTTATATGTGTTATACACAGATAACTTTACACTTGACTCTAGAAGTGCACAACCACTTGTCAAAGTACTCAATGAGGTAATACACTGTACAGAGTCTCCAATCACATTTATTGGTGAAAGATTGTTTAATAAAGGAAACCTTTACATGTATATCGCAGCCTTCAATTTCTTACCAAACATTAACAAAAAAAAAATCAAGATCGTGCAGATAATGACAACAATATTTTTAATACCAATTTTAATAATAGCAGTAGTAATAATAAGCATAAAGAAATAAATCAAAGAATTCATGGTTGTGGGGGATAATACGTACGTTGCGTACTGGCTGGAGGCGCAGGATTACCAGTTTGGAAATATGTTGCACTTGCGGGATATGTGTAGGGTTGAAAGGGTGGTTGCCCTTGTGCAGGTGCGGGTGGTGTTGGTCGAATCGAACCCGACGAACCGAGATGATGCATTGCGGATACAATATGATTTATTGCATTAACAGGAGGAGGAGGTACCGAGATGTTTGTTGGTGGAAAAACAGGGGGATAACTCGCGCTTCCTGGAGGAAAGTTCGTTGGATATGGTGGGAAATGTGTAGGTAATTCTAGTGGTTTTGTACCATCCGCGATATCCGGTGGAGGACAGCCATTTGCTGGTACAGCAGCAACATCAGTTTTTGGTACTTTTCCGGGGGTTACTGAAAGTACAAAATAACACATTGAATAGAAGCTCACGTTTAAAGTATTGCAATAATAATATTAACCATTTGGAGTTGTGTTTGCACAATCTATTGGCGGTGGTATTATTATACGATCTCTCGTAGATTCGTTAGATGGTACCAATGGTGGAGAATCCGGAGGTTTGGTACTATTTGCCTGTGAATATAAATCTAATACTTGATGGCATATATCTGAAAAGAAAAGATGTATAGAATTATATAGGGAAAAGTATATATTACTTAAAAAATAGCTCATATTACAAACCTTCTAAAAGATCCATTGTTACGTCTTCTACAAACATATCCCACCAGCGCAAGTGCTTTGGCTGTCTCCCATTCCAATCTACTACCTCAAATTTACTCAACTTCCCTGCTAAATACATTAGCGCTACTGCAATTATTTCGGGTTCCCATTGTAGAGATAACGTTGTGCATAAGCTATAAAATTAGAAATTGACAGTTTCAGTATACAATAATTGCAATAGTTTGTTTTTGAATATTACCTGTCATTTACAAAAGTCCATGCCATTTGCACCATCTTTTGTAATTTATTCTTATCACCTAAAATCAACAAAACTTTTTTTATGATCCATTATCTCATATAGGATATTTTTATATCGCATATGCATAACTGTCTTTACCTTTTAGACATTTTGCATACTTCAATAAGTAACTGTAAGGATGCTCAACTTGCAAGTCAAATTTTATGGTTTGCAATAAAATTCTTTCTAATGTCATCACTTCTTCCTATAAATAGTCAAATTATTTATGAGATATTTATACTTATTGAATTCATCATAATTTAGACTAGAACAGCATGGACTCCGACTATCAAAAACGGCGGATAGGGACAAATTAGCTGCTCTGCGGTTCTAACGTTAAAGTAACATACCTTGGGATCTTCACCAAACGTCATAAATTTTTGTTCTGTCAATAATGTTTTGGCAGTCTTTATTATATCTTTACATTTTTTAGGAGTCTCCTCCACCTTGCCCGCCAAGAATAAACAGCAACATGCTGTCACCTAAAAATAAATATGTGATATATGCTATTAAATATTGCTTTACAACAATTGAATTTATAATAATAGACAAAGTTCTTACATATCGAGGAAAGTTCTTGAAGGAGTGGAACATGTAGAACCGATGAAAATAAACAACACCAGTCGCCATAGTATTATATCCGAGATCCATTTTAGTACCAGTGTCAATAATAAAACGGGCTCCTTCCTTTCTGTACCTACATTCTGTATCATAATCAATACCATCTTGGATTGATGGTGTATTCCGCAATTCCTTTTTTTCATAGTACCAGCATGGCATTTTTAAATCTTTGGTAAAACAAGGATTTATTAGGATTACTACTATGTAAATTTATATTCTGGAAACCAAGTTTCTCTTTTGAATCGTCAATCACTTTACAATTTCTGTTATCAAAATCACAATATGGCAGAATAAATAAATATGTGTATCCAAAAGTAGTATTGTTTGGACATTATTAGAATTAGTTTAGGTTTAGGTTATACGTGAGTTTACTCGTTTCATCTATGAAAATATGTGTATCACTTTTACGCCTATATCGTTTTTATATATAAATTAAATGGTATCACTTTCTGCTTTAAGATTACACGTTACGCACTGTGTAAATCGATTTAATTAATTCACAATATTAACGCACATAAAACACAGTTTTACCAATAAATTGAAACAGTGCTCCAAAGTGACAGAACCTTACGTTTATCCACAAGTCACAGCAGCCAGAACGACATCTATACTAAAGCCGGTTTCCATTCTGCTACAGTTGCTATTTTTTTATTATTTTAAGGTATATTCCGTAATTTAACCATGGTTGCGGTTAATAAATTTCAGCCAATGGCATCGATTGATTTTTGTCACCGGCGAAAATCAGCCGACACCATTGGTTGAAATTCAATAACCGCAACCGCGGTTAAATTACGGAATATGCCCTTAAACAAAAGCATTAAAAGTTCGTATTAAAACTGAATTGAAAGGCTCGAGTATATATATAATAATAATATCAATTTTCTTAATGTGTGTATAAGTGATATGAATATTAGATAATCTCGTCTGATACCGAATACTAAATTCGCATTGCAAGTGTCCCAATAATGAAATTGAAAACAGAATATGTATATCTTCAAACTGATAAGAAACTAACAAGAAAAATTTATTTTAACCCGTCATACAGTAATGTCGTCATGTGGTTGTAGCTGATAAATAAGAGAAACTCACGTTACTCCAAAAAAATCAACTGTATCACATGTTACGTTATTTAACATACTGCTGGTGTTGCAGAAGAATTTGTGATATCTGAAAATAATAATGGTTCTACAATGGTTATTATTATTATTTTGTAAATGCAAGAAAAACCGTATAAAGGTGCGTACTGTGGACTACACGTAATATTGTGGTTCCGGTTTCAGTTCTTCACGGTAATTCTGTTATCTGTGGTCGATACGTGCGCTGACCGCGAACTTGTGTTTTGTGTGCTTGTGTTAAACGTTAATCATAGCGATAAAGCCAGACGGTTGAAATTGATCATAGGTATTTTTGAAACTTGCTAAATGTTGGCGACCGCAGATAATACTTTAGAAAATATCAGTCGCGAACGATTATATTATTCAAAATAAGCACGACATCCAATATAATGCCGTTGGCGACTTTGACAGTACCTTGGAATCAGCAACATGTAACCGAAAAGGTAACAGATTTCTCTTTCAAACTTTTGGCATTCTCGGCATCCTACTAAATGGCGATGAGTATTCGTTTTCCGGGATGGAGTATTTTCAATATCATTTTAAGTTCAGTTTAATTCTTTTATCCCGTGTGCTCCATTCTGCGTTATTATTAAAATGAATTTTGTATGATGCTCCTGGATGATTGTTGACATTATTTAATATACTATTGCATCAGAGCACAGAAATCCTGCCAGCAGAAAATCAGGAAGAATCCGTGGTTATGAAGGGCAGTATGATTGAGCCACGATCCAATGGCTGTTCCGAATCACATGAAATTGAAGTACGTGAAGTCGTTCGAGATGGACATGAGAAGGCTGAGCCCAGTCATTTTGAACTCCTCAAAGTTCTTGGTCAGGGCTCCTTCGGAAAGGTGAATTTAGAAAAAAATAATTATCAGTTGGATGTATGAATATATTTATTGAGTGGAATAACGTTACATTGTATTTTTATTTATTTAGGTTTTTTTGGTACGGAAGGTAGTAGGTAAAGATAGTGGCACTCTTTATGCCATGAAGGTGCTTAAAAAGGCTACTCTCAAAGGTATAGTTTAAATTATACAATCATATTATATTTCATAATTCTTCATTGCAACAGCATTTATATCTTTATGGTTTCATTTTCAGTTCGTGATAGAGTGAGAACAAAAATGGAACGAAATATTTTAGTGGACGTTGAACATCCGTTTATCGTTCGTTTACATTATGCTTTTCAAACAGAAGGCAAATTGTATCTGATCCTAGATTTTCTTCGCGGTGGAGATCTCTTTTCACGATTATCAAAAGAGGTCAGCTAATTGCAATAAAATACATTAAATAACACGTTAGAGCATATTAACACTATACATAATTTTTTCACAGGTGATGTTCACTGAAGATGATGTTAAATTCTATTTAGCGGAACTAGCTTTAGCCCTAGATCACATACACAAACTTGGCATCATTTACCGTGACCTTAAACCTGAAAAGTTTGTATCTTAATATATATTAATCATAATAGCATAGTAGTATTATTAACACTAAACTGAAATTTTTAATATCAGCATACTATTGGATACTGATGGTCATATATCACTGACCGATTTTGGACTAAGCAAACAGCCATTAGATGATACAAAAACATATTCCTTTTGTGGAACTGTTGAATATATGGCTCCCGAAGTTGTCAATCGAAAGGGGCATTCATTTACAGCTGATTGGTGGAGTTTTGGTGTGTTAATGGTAAACAGATATAACAATGTTATAGCAAATTCGTTAAACTATAATTTCTTTAGTAAACCATTGAATTATTAGTTTGAGATGCTGACCGGAGCTCTTCCGTTCCAAGGCGCGAATCGCAAAGAAACCATGACGCAGATACTGAAAGCAAAACTGGGCATGCCGCATAACATTTCTCCTGAAGCGCAGGCACTATTACGAGTGCTCTTCAAAAGAAATCCAGCCAACAGACTTGGTTCAGGTAAAAATCTAAAATCTTAGCAATAAGTACTCCCCTCTCTAATTTATTAAAATTGTAATGTTTTAGGTGGAGTTGAGGAAATAAAAAGTCACGTATTCTTCGCATCCATTGACTGGGATGCACTTTACAGAAAAGAAATAAGGCCCCCATTTAAACCAGCTGTGAGTCGAGAGGACGATGCATTTTATTTTGACAGTGAGTTTACCTGCAAAACACCTAAAGGTATGAACAATTGTAAGATCAATTAACTTTCAAGTTTGAACAATTAGCGAGAACTTCATCTATGAAATTTATAGATTCACCTGGAATACCACCAAGTGCAAATGCCCATGAACTGTTTCGCGGATTCAGTTTTGTCGCGCCTTGCCTTCTAGAGGAACACACTAAAGGACAGACCGAATTCAAAACATGTGAGAGTATTAGTAACACCTTTCCAGCTTACGTCAATCCTATTTCTGTGAGCGACGAGTACGAATTTAAACAGGAAATTGGTAAAGGAAGTTATAGCACTGTTTACTTAGCAGTACACAAAGGTACAAAAATGGAGTACGCAGTCAAGGTAATACTGATAACACCATTTTCAAGGTCAGCTCCGAATTAGATTCGAATATATACAAATAATTTCTTCTTTAGGTCATTGAAAAATTAAAACGCGATCCTTCCGAAGAAATAGAGATCCTCTTACGATATGGTCGACATCCACATATTGTTTCTCTGCGTGCAGTTCACGAGGACGATAGGCGGGCCTATCTAGTTCTGGAACTTCTACGCGGTGGAGAGTTACTCGACCGTCTGCTACAACGGCGTAATTTTACGGAAAGAGAGGCCGCAGAAGTTATTCATACAATCACCAGTGTAGTTCATTATCTCCACGAAAATGGGGCAAGTGTCATTCATTTGATTGACTTTCCTATAACAACCCGAAGGTCTAATTTATTATAAGAACGTTTCTTTATAACAGGTGGTTCATCGGGACCTGAAACCTTCAAATATTTTATACGCAAAACCAGGTGGTGACCCGACTACATTATGCATATGCGATCTTGGATTCGCAAAACAGCTTCGTGCTGAAAATGGCCTTTTAATGACGCCTTGCTACACGGCAAACTTCGTAGCCCCTGAAGTATTAAAGCGTCAAGGATATGACGCCGCTTGCGATATTTGGTCGCTTGGTGTTTTGTTATACATCATGCTCTCCGGGTAATCAACAAGCAACTAATAAAAAATATGAATTTGATTTATTATACTAGTTTAACGTATATAGAACAAGTAATAACAGAGTATGACTTATCGCAGGTATACCCCATTTCCAAATAGTCCTGGGGATAGTGCCAGCGACATTTTAGATCGTATTGGTCCGGGATACGTAGACGTAGAAAGCGGAGTATGGTGTCAGATATCAAATGAAGCAAAGGAACTCGTTAGAAGAATGTTACACGTTGATCCTACTCGACGGCCTACAGCAGCTTCAATTTTGAAGTATTCATGGATTGCCAATCGGCATCGTCTTCCTTATAAGATCTTACCAGATATTACCAGAGATCCACATAGTCTTAAGGTATTATACATTAATAATTATAAGAATGACTATATCGGAAGATTATATAATTATATCGACAATGTATTAATTGAATCTCTCTGATTGATTTCAGAGTGCAGTAGCAGCGACATACAAAGCAATGTCAAGTAGTCCACGTTCGCCTCACATTGGTCCTGTTGTTATGTCAGAACTTGCACGTCGAAGAACACAGGCTAAGCCTACTGGATCCACTGAAGTCTGAATGGAGTTTTTGTATCTTGAGTGAAACTGCTGTATACGAGGAACATGAGATGATGATGGAACTGAAGAGAATCGAGTAATGAAAAATAAGATATTGCGTACAATTAATGAGTGCCGAAAACAGTAAGAGTATAGGAAACTCGACTACGATAATCATTGCCATTATTACTGTTATTGTAAAATCTGTCACGTACAAAACGTGTGAATGGCCGCACGTCAGTGACGGTAAAACGTAATGTGATAATTATTTTTATTTATACTTTGTGCTTCGTTAGCGTGAGTATGTTGGATGTGTGTATGGCCATATCGAACAGAATAATAGATAGGCGCGATGCATAGATCTTCAATCAAGTTAATCTATATTTTACTCCAGATAAAAGAATGACCGTGCGAGCGCATGATACGGTTATTGCAACTTTATATATACATATGAAAATATGAAAAGACTAACTGCTACTAGGATAAATCTGTTATGATTCGTCCAATACCAAACAGTCTATGTTTATTATGAGCTCGATTTTATTGAAAGTATTTTGACATGAAATGAAACCTTTAAAGACTTTTACTTAATTACATTTGTTGCTGTATATTTTGTCTGGTGCAGACATTGTAATATTGAATTACCTGAAATTTAGTTATTTCTCTTTAAATAGGAAAATCTTTACCTCGTATCATATAATGTTACATCGGCATGAATCCAGTCATTGGATGTACTGATATATGAAAAACAATTTAGTGCATAACGTTCTATTACAATTGCTCGCTCTATTTCAATTCTATTTGTGCAAATACATTTAGTTGGTACACTGATAACGTTTAGTAATAATTATTTTAAGTGTCTTCTAGGCGATTTAAAAATTCTCCCTGTAACTGTCTTTTAGTTTATATGATTCCTAAAGCACTTATAAAAATGAAACATTCGTAAATCTTACGGTCAATAAATCTATATAAATTTGTTGTATAAAATCACATTTTCCTTTTACCCAACATACAAAAGCCATGCAAAAACCATAACATCAAAAGTGTTAATGGTTTCGTTTTATCCAGAAACCACGATTGATTTCTGTCGAAACTACTGTGCATTGAATTTTTTTACTGATATAATAAAATTTTTTGTATATAATTTAATCATCAATAAGGCAAGCTACTTAAAACGACTTAAATTATAAGGAAAACGGTGCGCAATAGAAAGAAAATACGCGCCTTATTAATTTTTAAACAGGTGACCATGAGACAGGTGATGGAGACATGCGCACGAACATCATGCAAAAACGTGCCAGATGGACTAGCGGTTGGATCTATTGCCTCTTTTTCGCTACTAGTCGCGAGCCGCACGTTTTAGGAGTTTTTCTTCAAGAAGGTTCGTAACGAAAAGTGCCGACGTACGGCTTTTTACGAGCACAAGGAGGCTTTGAAGGTAAGGCATTTAAATATGTAATACAATCATGAAACAACGTATAAAAAGTTAAAAGTTCCATTCTTCTATGCCGACGTGCTCGGAAATAATCGCCTGCCGGATAAAACTCAAAGTCGCGTAAAGACCATTGATAATGGCAAAGTACGGATTCTTTTTTTAGGGAATAAAACACGACTCAAGGTTATGACTCATTGATAAATCAGGGAGTGGTGCCTTTTAGAAAAAGATGACTTTTCAAGTGTTCTAGTAAATGCCGCTTGGTCAGTAATTGTGCCGCCATGGAGACTTCTTTCTTTCGTGCTTGTCGTTCGCGCGTTTTGCGACACGTTTTGCGTCGGAAAATCAATATTTTCGAGACCTTGGTCTCACTTTTGCGACTAGCCTATAAAATAGCACATCGGCACGCGACGGTCTTCTTGAATTATCACTTCTTGTCTGTACGATATACTTTCTAAGTGTACGCTGCTCTCTGTATTGGCATGTGAGTTTTATCTAATATTCATTCCATTCCATTGTTAACTGGATGGAATGCGAATATGCACTTGAGTTCTTCATTTTGCGACATTCATCGCATCTTGCTATGGCAGCATTGATATCTGCACTTTATATGTATCGCTATTTTTTCAGATTTTCTCTAGATATGTTCTTTTAGATTCTATTAAAGCTGATTTTTATAACACTTGTGTATATCGTTAATGTTTTTTGTAACAATCATTATTTTATCACTACTTTTATGCGTTTTGGTTAAATACTCTGGTTTTTCATTTCTATATTGATATTCATTTAAAATGTTATATATTAACTAGGTATTGTAAATACTAAACTACGTTTTCAAAGTACTATGTTTGTCGTGAAATATTTTGATATATTTTTGTTGTTAGACTGTATAATTTTTATTGTTTGTTAGCAGTCTTTTATTTATAATTATAGCTACTTTTGACTCTATTTACCATTTTCGTGAGGTCAAATTATTTCTGTTGTATAGAACATTAATTGTTTCTCTGTGCATATAGCAATGACATATATACTTCATTGAGCTATTTATAAACTGCATAGTAACCTACATAAGTGTTGAAACTTAACCACTTGCAAATCCCTGAAAGCAATAATCTTTTTATTTGTGAGCTGAAAGTTTAAAATGTATCATTTGACTATGTCTACTTTGATCCAAGTAAGAGTATTTATACCATAAATAAATATTGTATGCTATTATTTTATAATTTTAAAGTATAACCACTTGTAATATTTATCATTGGTACTGCACTTCATATGTTGCACGTTAACTATTTATACATTATATCTGAACATTAGTATGCTTGGGCTAGTCCTTGCATAAACAGTGTAATTATACCAACTGCCTTTATTGCTTCATCAGATGTGCTTTCCAATCATATAATTAATAGTTCTGCTTTAGCTTATGATGATAATTGCGCAATGCCTCATAAAACTGTGGTATGTATTTGATCTCAACTTATATAGTTTGTTGTCTAGCCATTGTCACTTTAAATGTCATAGAAGATTCTGCAGAATGTGCAATTCTATGAATGTCAACATGTTGTTGAACCAAGTTTTTAAATTTGTCCTATGACGTTTCACATCTGAATTCAGTTGGAATATGTTACACTAATGTTTTAACGTTCCCTAGAGTGCGATGTTCTCAGTGGGTTTTAAACTGTTAAGAAAAGGTATGGCTATGTACATTGTCTCGATATCTAAGTTCATCATGTCAAAGCAAACGTGATACTATAATTGGGATAATGTTTATAATTTCGACTACTTGTAAGTACAATTTAAAACGGAAGCGTATTAAATTTTGCAGGCATATCTAGCATGGTTCAAAAAGGTCCGCGTCCTCTGGTACTATGCGGTCCTTCTGGAACTGGAAAAAGTACGCTGATAAAGCGTCTTTTCGAGGAATTCCCTGATACCTTTGGGTTTTCCGTTTCGCATACTACAAGATCTCCACGTCCGGGAGAAGAACATGGCAAGCATTACTATTTTACTACTAAGGAAGATATGCGGAAGCAGATCGATCAAGGTGAATTTATCGAAAGTGCGACCTTCAGCAACAACATGTATGGAACCAGGTAAAATTATTAGTCGATCTAAATTGTTTCATAAGCAGTTTTCAACGTTGCAATAAATAAATAAAGGCAATCTTTACAGCAAACGAGCAGTTGAAGACGTAAGGCGTACTGGAAAAATCTGTGTCTTGGATATTGACACGCAGGGCGTGAAGCAAATCAAGAACAGTACGCTTGATCCTCTTTACGTTTTTGTAAAACCTCCATCTATTAGTGAATTGGAAAGACGATTACGAGGGCGTATGACGGAAACAGACGAGTCTCTGCAGCGCAGATTGTCTGTTGTCAAGACGGAATTAGAATATGGTACGTTCATTGTACATTGCTTGTATTATTATTTAGTATCTATGTCACAAGAGTTTATTAAAAGTTAAACACTCCGTGCTGATTTACAGGAGAACAACCGGGAAATTTTCATCTTGTAATCGAAAACGATAATTTGGACAAGGCGTATGGTAAACTCCGTGACTTTATCCTGGCGGAACTTAATCGGCAGAGGCAGACAGGTATGTAGTTTTTATTTATCATGCACATACGATATGCTGATTGAAACAATGAGTGATACGCTTTGTTATTTACGTTCTTGTTTTAAAATAGACAGAGGTTAGGGCGTTTCAATTTTCGAAGAATAAAAACAAGTAACAGAGTGCGTTCTTGATTATGTTTAATTTGTTTTGCATGAAATGCTGGATGCAAACAAATTATGTATATAAGTATATTCATATATATCGACTATCCAATCAAATGTATCAATCGAATTGGCATTTTGCAGCTAATATTTAAAACACATCACTAATGATGAATTAGATACTGTACGATAATAGTATATTTAAAACTCAAATATCGTTTACCTCCATTTAATTTCATCGAACTAGTGACTGCTATTTTGTGTTTAAAAACGTTAATTTAAGTAGCTTTTATTAAATATGTTGTTGGACTTCTAACATTTTCTGCATTTTTTTCCCTAGAAGTTACTATACTTCTTGTTGTACATAAAGAAGCAGCACTTTTGTCTATAGTCTTAGATGCACTATGTAAGAAACGCACTATTGCAACTGACAAACTAACAATGACATATTTGTTCTTAAATAACCAACAGAGGCCTAAGCTGATTCTTCGAAAGGATGTGTACTCTTTCGACAGGTGCCACTTCCTTGCTTCAATAATTTTGTTTGTCCATTCACTCCGGATTTTCTGTGGGTAATTATTATAATGCCGTAGCTAAAGTACAATGAAATAATTTAGTATACAATAATGGCAAAATAATTATCACGATAATATTTTTCTGGCATTTATAAGACCATGTACAAAACCGTGAATGTGACTTGAATCGTGAGATGTTTTATTGTGCATGAACGAAAAGCACAGAAGCCTGTATCAGCTGGCTGAAATTTGTAGGTATAGAACGCGGATGCTTCCTTGGAGCTGAGAAGTCGAAATATTATGAGATACTCAAACATTTTCTTACGATTGATCACAGAAATTAATTAATGTTTAATTTTATTATATGTTTGCATTGATACATTCCTATATACAGATGATTTTCATTATCAGTTTATTATGTAGTCTCATAGTATGAGATTTTATCTCTCAATACTCTGACTGCATTTATGTATCAATTGGCATTTCATCTACTTCAAGGCTTCGTACGAAAAAGGCGCATCCATTGTGATAGGTAACTTCGATGTACTAATTTGAGATGAGCTGTTAATTATTATTAGTTGACGAATCTAGGATTTTTCATGCTGTTCCACGCTAAACTGAACGAGTTCGAAATCATTTGATATTTATTTAAGAGGATCAGCTATTCATAAATTGATCAACTGTTAACACCTCGACTGTTGTTGCTTAGAAGATTTTAGAATTTTGAAAAACCTATTCCGTGTTACGAGTGAAAAGAGACGTGCCTAGTTACAAACGTAAAATGCGTAGAAATCGATAATGAAATATCTAACTGTTTGAGTATTTTTTAAATGCATCGACAGACAATTCTGCATACGTTTTCTTCAGTAAAGTGTTACGCAATATCCACTACTATTGTATGCCATGAAACCTAACCTAACAAATCTCATACACAGAAGTTACGCAAGGATTGATTTTACTCTAAAAAGTATTAATGCCGCATGCTAGCGTGATCACTGTACTCCATCGCGCGCTTCAGGCGTTACTTTATATTAAAAAAAGATGACTGACCTTTCGATCGAACCTCATTCTGCTTTTCTCAAGATGTACTTGCAACAAAAAAAAACTAATATTTTTGGTACTTTCAATCCACATAAACGTACAAATTATATGATTAATAATATCGCGTAGGTACCAAGGCAATGTGTATGATCTCTCTGAAGTCTCCGAACGACAACAGCAACACCCGAAAGACGTAAGCGTTACTTGTCACCCATGAAAAAGAAATATCGAAAAGAAAGTGGGAGGAAAATTTTCCAGCGATACTGCAAAGTATAATATTTCTATTGAAACAGTAATAGCGCGTATATGGGTGTGCATGTTACACGTAGTTCTTTAGCTCCTCTATGGCTTCGTTAACGTGCATTAATTATGGAGATTTTAGGTTTCTGAGCGATTGCAAGATAACTCATTTTCACATTTCTATTCTCCGATACGACGAATCGAATCTAATTAATTGGTTAATAAGTTAGAACCGTGGATATATCGATGCACTTAAAAGGAGGATGCCTATGTTATTAGTTTGTGTATAATATTTTTACAACTGCGGTAATTTTATACTTAATATTAATGATTATCACTGCGTTAACAATAAAGAAAAATGTCTTATTTATAGAAAATATGTGTGTATATTATAATACGATAAATCTCGATATTGCTATAGTACACGACATTCGATTTCCAACCACCTGATTGTAGCGATTAATGATTGCGTAATATCTCAAGGTAAATCTAGAATGTCACTCGTATTTACTATTAAAGTATCGTAGTGATAGGTTAATTGGTCGTCTAAGATGATTCTTGATAAAAGAAAAGTAATCCCTTGCTGATTTATCAAAAAGAATTGATTAAAAGATTGTCCCTTCCCCCCGACCTCACTTACCCGTTCGTCCCACCCCTTCCACCCTAAAATGTTGATGGCATCCTATCCCGGAAACGCTACTTTAACCAATGACTTAAAGGTAAAAGTGTAGATTTAGCAAACTGAGACTATTCACCAAATGAAGTTGTGTTCCAATAGAGTAGGTTACTTATAAAGTACTTGAGAACTTCTCACGTGGCTCTCGATCAGCACTTTGAAATCTGCTGATTGCGTTTTGAGAGAGTGAAATGTGGAAGGCTCAAGTGTTCATCATGATATCATTCAGCAGTCATTTTCTTTTAGGTGCTACACCCGGCTGATTTATCTTGATTAATCAAAATCGTACATTTGTTTTAATTTGAGAATTGATCTGTGGTAACATTAGCAAGTATTTATTAATAAAAATTAACTCTCTTGATGCTCCTTCAAGTTTGATAATTAGCCCTTTGCGGACGAGAACTTTTTTAAGTGTACCTACCTTGCCGCTTATTTGGCGGCATTCATCCGCAAAAGGTTAGTTTTAAATTTGGTATACCGGGTGAGACCTCAGTGCAGTCATACGTAATTGTCGGCTATACCGGAGGCAGTTAGAATTTTATTTAAAGTGAAAAGTTTTCTGATTCTCTCGACATCCACTTTGACTTTTGAAAAATTCCATTCGTCAATCCTCACCGCACGTCATCATGCATTCTGATAGGTGATAAAAAGGAAGATTGAGTGTTTTAATGCCTGTAACACTTAATTGATGAATGTACTCTTGTATTCAGTAATAGAGATAAGCGTTGCCATAGGCCCAAAGCAAACTGTATGTTAAATTGTTACAATAAAAATGGTTGTAACGTTATGTATATGATATTAATAAAATTGTCGTAGACGTAACGAGAAAAATTGAGAAAGTATATTCCTCGAAAGAATCTATTCTTCCTGACAAACACAAACAGTTCCTTTCTCGTTATTTACGTTCGTCCAAATGAAAAAAAAATAAAAGCAAAGTGAGTTTCTCTTGAACTTCTCTAATTCAATCTTTAAACTTTTCTTCTTGGGAAGTAACAACGACTTACAGACTACCCAATAAAGAGCTGTCTTCTCTTGTTATATTTTCTTTCCAAGCATTCATTTTTGTTGTCATCGTAAACACGTACTGTACTTCGCCATTTATTCATTTGTCGTTCCTATACATAGTTTTCCATACAATACTTAAACGAAGCAATTAGTTATCTTAGAAATTTGAGAAATAAACATTACAGTGGTAAGACTCAAAATCAATGCGTTGCTCGCAAATGAATATAAATGTATTTGTTCTAAATTATATAATCTTAGATTAAATGCAAATTACAAAATGACAGATTGTATTACTTAGAACGGCTGCGTTGTATTAATAGAACTAGTGGTGAGAATAATTGCGTTTCGGCCATTCTCCATGATGATGACGTGTCTTATGACGTGGGACTTCGCTCACCTCGATGGACGCTACCTTGGCTTCGTCCTTTCTCAGCTCATTCTCATCCTCCCTTCTAATGTCGTCATTGATCAAATTGTCCCCGTAATTTCGTGGCCACTGATTCCCCTCCGGTTCCGTTGTCGAAATTGTCGGCGCCGGCGTGGAAGTGGTGGAATCCGGTTTTTTCACTGGGGAAAGAACGTAGTTAATTACCTGGGGACGAGGTGCGAATATATTTTCCATTGGTATAGGATCAGGTGTCTCTCGAAACTCTTTATAATTTTCGTTATATTCTTTCTGGAAGTTCGTTTCTCCATATTGTGTGGGATTTCGAAAATTTTCACCCACTGAATTAATTTCACCGCTTCTCAGCTGCAAGTTTCTTAGATTCGAACGCCTCAGTGGAATTGGATTCACTTCCCTTCTTCGTGGTGCATATTCATAAGTTCTTGGCTCGTGAAAGTTGTTACCAAAAGTTCTAACCTGGCCTTCCTGAACAGAGGGTGGTTCCCCGAAGATGATCTCATCAGCAGGAACATCGTATGCATCTGGTACCTCTCTTATATATGGGATACGTGCTGGTATTAGGTATTCAGTATTTTCGTTTTTTTCTGTTAAATAATTTCTTGACTGTTGTTCATAGGCAGGATTTCTTGATGGAACGTTTAATCCACCCCTTGATTCGTAACTGGAAGCTGAAAATTCCCTAGCATACTCCTGATCCGTGGGACGCATGGCATTCTGATCATTCCTATCGTTGCCCCCAATGTAGGGCAAGTTTGATCGTTCATAATCTTCAGATTGAATTTGACCCTGTGACGGTTTAGCATTTATGGTATCGTAAGGAAGTTCATATGGATCTTCGGGTACTTGATAAGATCTTTCTAAAACGGTACCACGATCAAAGTATCGTTTCTCTTGGTAAGCATTCTTCTGATTCTCATTACCAGTTTGCTCCTCTGGATAGTACGCCTCATAAAGTACAGGTCCTCTTTCAAGATCATATCCCACATACCTGAGATAATAGAATCATTTATTAAAGTATTTGACTTGTAGATCATAATAACACTCTGCTTTCAGAATGGAAGTTATCTTAAAGATGATATACGTACCGTTGAACTCTGGGATCCCAGGCGGAAACTGCGAGTATTTCTGTAACAAACGATTGCGTTTATCCTGGTCCATCACTGATGCTGCACAGATTCCAATAGCATTTTCTCTAGGATTATTTGAGAATTCTGTCACTAGGAATTCACCTAGTAGGTAGTACCTATTAATCATTTTGGTCTATCGCGCTGGGTATAACGGGTATCGGTCCCATCTGCTTAAGGCAACTGTTTGCAGGATACGAACTTAGCAAGTTCAAAATGGCACAGCATGTGCATCCTTGCCCGGCTTATGCCAATTCTATTAATTATATTGTCCTGACAGATTAATGATTTGTTATACGTACCTGAGGTAATACCAGCTATGAAAATTCCTAACGAGAGAAACCGAACTGCGGCCATGATATCCCGCACAGTAACACAGGACTGAGTTACATTCTAAAGACACGTCGCGAGCGTATTTTCAGATATGCTTAAAATAAACCCCCATTTCCTTTGCGGCTGCTTCGCTTATTCACTTCAGTATTTCTACTTGCTGAGCTTTTATCTGACTTCGCCAATGACAGATAAGAGCCATCTTACATACCATGCTTTATTCTCTCCTAGTAGACCAACATAATCTTGATAATACTTTTAATAGGATGAGCTGTGAATTTCTCAGACAGAAATAAGATTGATACACATGCCTATGACTATGCTGTACTGAGATCACGAAAAATTGTCACCCGAAATTTGGAATGGTAATTGAATTTTTTTTTTATTTTTACAATCGTATCAGCCATCTTTGCCAGTCGTGAATGATTGATACTTTTAATACGAGTTTTTACTCGAAGCTTCTTTCTTTTGATAGTGACAGTGACTTTCTAGTTGATAAATTGTTTTAACATAAATTAATCGTATACCTCTGTGAAGTTTGCTAGTAATGTATCAGCTTTTATGTCTATTTAGTCTGCGATATATCATTATGCGACACACTTGTGTCATCTTTCGCGAATTATCTGATCTAGGCCAACGCAGTCTTTTGTAATGTATTTCTAGATGTCAAAGTGTCTAAAAATTTGCTAGCAATGCGTTAGCAACCCTAGGG
>JARQST010000055.1:227724-301668 GCA_030142225.1 Pachycephus smyrnensis | reverse complement strand
AACGCAGTCTTTTGTAATGTATTTCTAGATGTCAAAGTGTCTAAAAATTTGCTAGCAATGCGTTAGCAACCCTAGGGAAGCTTATCAGCAAAATAGCGACAAGGTGCATCCGCATTTGCCTGTTAGATTGCTCTCACATCGATGCAACACGTAACTGCAGTAATAAAGCGGCAAACAGTAGGAAAGTATTGCCAACGGAAAGTATTACGGCGATGCCGTAAACGTTTGAGGTACAGCAGTTGCTCACTTTTTGTCAGCAATATATTAGAAACGCGTTCTCTACATATTGCTTAGCAATTCACGCTTACATGTTGCATACTATTTGGATGATAAAACAGCCCTGTTCATAAGTTGTAGAAAAATGTATGACAAATTACAGAAATTTCTGCTGCCTTCATTTTTCTTGGATCACGCTTTGCTATCTGGGTTATGAAGGATTCAAGATCAATGGGATGAGATAAACTCCGTTGTTTATCACCTTGGACGTGTCCACGTCCAGGAAATTGCGGCTTGGACAATGGCGCTTTCATACGTGACACTGATCGTGAGTTTTCTAGACGCGCTACCTTCGAGATGTTTTCGATACTTGGTTACAAGAGGAAAGGAAAATATTTCAGTGATATTGCTTGTTTATTTATTTGAATTAAAGAAACAGTGGTATGTGGTATTAAGGTGCATGCAATATGTGTTTATAATTGTGATTTTTTATTAGAATTCCATTTTCCAATGTCTATCTTCGTTACAGATTCTGTTTTTATTCACGCGTAAGTTGCACGTGCTGTTGATTAAGAATATTAAAAATTCTACGAGACCATTGACGTATTTTTAAATAAATTTCGACTTTGCGGTATATCGTGTGTTCACCAACAAATACAAGGAGAGACAAGGAAAGTCCGAATCCCAATATGAAAAATGGCGTTTGCACGTCGTACAAGTTAAACACGACAAACTTTTGTTGCATACGAGTAAGCTGAAGTGTGCTATTCGTTTGCAGATAATTATCGACCGTCCAGCTGTACCAATATTGCAATAAACCAGCTTCCATGATTCTGGTTATAATGATGTTAATTCTGCTTAGAAAAACCGAATTCCGTTGTGCCGCATACGCAAGAAAATACGTACGCGGACACTCAGGAACGATATGTAATAAAGGATTACCGCCAGGATCAACGTATTTAGTGCTTAAGCGCAATGTGAGATCATTTTGTCTGTCAACGGCTGCAAAATTACGATGATAAGCAGCCCTGTCGATGGCCGGCATATCGGAGCTTGAAATGACGTTAAATTTTTTTCGCAAATTTATTATGGTCTGGGAGTCATTATCAGAACCGAACAGGTCATTGAGATTGGGTGAGCCTGTACCGATCTGTAAACCTGATTCATCTACGTCTTTTAATTCGTCTATGTCCTTGTAATAGGAATCCGTCGTAAAACCCTTGTACAGGCTTCCATTAAAAATTCCAGTGATCGTGACGCTCAACAGGAGTAGACTTCCTATGAGGATTCTGCCGCTCGTGATGACTGGCAGATTGCGTGGATCACCAGCGAAGAGTAAAATGGTATCCAGTAGAACTACTATAAAATTTATTCCATTTGATCGATCTCTTCTTTGTATAATATACCAGGTCGTGCCGCAGATAATCTGAATGATTCCAAGATACATCCATAGGGTTGGACTGAAACTTTGGAAAATTCGAAGCCATTGTGGTATCCTTAATGCTTTTGGTACCACTAGACATAATTTATCGAATCCACTGTATGAGCTGAATTTTATGGCCTCTGGATTGTTACCATAAATCTTCATAAACATGCCGTTGAAGGAAATATCGATTTTCTTAGAAATGATGTCACCTGCAGTGTAATTAATATCATTGAGACATAAGTAAGCATATATAGAATATTGATAATTTATAATATTCTTACCTAAGGTACCGACGTATGTTCCATTCTCCATTTGGTAGCCAAATTCGATTCCATCCGTAGGACCGTAAATAACCGTTGTGAAATTCATGGCATGTGCAACAGTGTCTAACATGATACCGTCAATACCTGTGAATCTTATTTTCTCCTGACAATACAAAAATCTATCATCACTTTTATTAATCAGTCTGACGGACGTAGGAATTCTTTCAAACATCCCAACCTTCAATGGATATCCATTCAAGTTACTTAAATTTCGAGTGTATATTTTTGTCATCACTGTCACTGCTGTGTCTCTCGATTCAAATCTGAACATTTCGATTTTACCTGTTACAGCGTGTCTCGTGAAACTTTCAATTGGATTGTACGTAAACGCGCAATTTCCGAAGATCGTGAACGGAGCGACAAAAATAACATTAAGTATTTGTCTTTCCCGCCATAATCTCTTTAATATATTCTCAGCCACGTACTCAGGATTGTCTACCTGTTCTAAGCTGTTATTATCCATAATCATGATAATAAGAAATGTCATTGTATTATCCCACTCTTTGGGTACAGCGTCATTCAAAAATGCATCAAAGGTCTCTTCGCTGTCTATCAGTATGACGATTACTGCTGAGATATTGTCAATAAAATGGATACCGGCACTTCTATAGACATTGTCAACAGGCACTTTTAGCTTGATAGGATTTTCGGTAGCGGCTCTGTTCAATATTTTCGGATATCTCGTCTTGTGAATGACGAGTTTACCATCTTCAAAATTTCTCAAGTGGATATGATAGCTCTTCAGGTATAATAACGACTGACAATCCCTATATAAGTGTGGCGTAAATCTCTTGACGAACTCTCTCAAACGATACGAATTGTCCGTGTAAATCTGATAGATACCGAATGATCTGGAATTCTTTGCAGAGCAAATAAAGCTCGTCCAGAATGGCGCGACCTCATGCCATTTCGTAGCTCTTTCAATGGCTCGTACATTTAGGGACATACCAAGAAGCACCACTGTCGCGAATATTATTTCCTTCATCATTTGAGAACAAGGGATTTCAATATTGGACATTCAATATGTCCAGAATTCTCGTTATAGGACAGGAAAATACGTGACGTGAATTGATGACAGATGGACCTCTGAATTCATACGCTTTACTTTCATCCAATATCATCCATTTAATTCTTCTCGACAGACCAATAAGAATGGTCAATATCGGAACAAGGAATTGCCGTCTTGAATTCGAATTTTTATATCACTGTTAAAAGTCTCTTGCACTATATTCTGTATGGTAAAATCTGTCGAACTTTCACTTTTCCTGATTGTATCCCTTCGTACGGTTAGTCAACGTCCTTCCGACAGGAGATCGTCCGTGTACTGATCCATTAGCAAAGTGCAGTATTGCTGCCACGTCATGGGGGAACTTCGAAACTATAAAACAAGAAATTGAGAACGCTGTTTTAGTACAGAAGCTAAACAAGTGTACTTTTTACGATCTTCGATCTACGTAACTAATGTCGCAGGCATTGTTAAAATAATAGCCACAAGTAAAAGTGCAGGGTATAATTAACCCAGTAAATTTTCTTTTATGCGAAATACGAAACCATTTAGCGATGGCTGCGCGCTAATAAAACCGACTAATAGAAATCCTGATGCTAACGATAACGATGGGTATCAGTGCTTTTCCGAGAGTTACCAATTTTATGTATCTTTATGCTCACGTACTAAATTTCTTTAATCTTTCAATGTTGACGCGTGACAGACACGACAGGTGTACATTTTTTACGGCAAGAAAAAAGACACCCCCACTGGAGGGTTAAAAAACCTGTTTTTTTACCCTAAATATCTTTGGTCTAGCAATTTCGTCATTTTCAGGATGTACACTTAGTCAGAGCTGTCTTGTAATCGTCATTAAAGCAGTTCTACTAATACTGGATTAGAATCCATATCTCGTATCGATTTGACACAGGTACGTGTGTATAAATTTCAACGGATTTCCTTTGTTCGGAAAACTTCATCCGACTCTTATATGACTATCGAAGTCTTTTATCGAACCGTCATAAAAATGCGAAATATGGTTTACATGGTGCACGTAATGACATTGAGTGCGTATAGCGATTCGAAGATATCAGTGGAAGTTTATAGGTTTCGCTTGCCGGATCAATCGACTTTTTGAATGTGATAAAAACTCGTTCACTCATACAGGTATATGATAGAAAAAAAATTTCGTGGACGAGCTTTGTCCAATCAGCTTCAATGAAATTTATTGAATCATGAAAATGAAACTCGTCCAACTGGAATTTAACAAAACGTCTGGCTACTTCAACGCCCTTTTTCAGATAGAATAGCAATCAGTTTATTTTATACTGCAATTTTTCATGTATTTATACTTCGGTACTGACAAGGCTTTTCAATCGGCTGGAATGAAAAGGGGTAGCGAGTAAGTTGTTAGAGAAGGTGAAATGACTCGTAAATCTTTTGACTGGTCTGTACTCGATCGTGAGTGATTTTTTTTTTTGAGGATTCGGAAAGAGTTGTCGATGATTACGTGAATTTGAAATTGACGGCTTTTCGCACTCGTAAAAAGTCACTGACACTCTTGACGTCCACTTATGGTCTTGCCAATCTAATTCAGCGTTAGAGACTCTCACGGCAAGACTTTTTGAGGACTAGAATATACAGTGCTTATTAGACCTGTCTCATATAATCATGACATTACTGCGTGCATGTAAATTATGAATGACATAATGGCGTCCGCGCAAGTGTACTTAGAATCACCTGTAACGTCTTAGTTATGTGCTTTGCGTTAAGTCATTTCTCTTTGCCAACAAAGATTATAAGAAATTCAAGTTCTCTAATGGAGGAAAAGGCTCGGCGTAAATACATATATTTCAGAATTGCTGAATAAATATTTGCGAGTCTTTCCGTAAGCTCCGGTGAATCGACGAAGATCGTTGGCACGCCATTTCGTTTTTTTTAACACTTAAACGCAAAGGCTCATTTATTTGAACGAGTAAGGGTCAGGCGCCGACGATATATAATGGTAGATAACAAAAAAGTGATGCTCTATAAATTTGTAACGTTAATCGGGCCTAGATCGTAAACTATGAAATTTGTATTTTGCCGCTAAGACACACCGCTTTGTTTCCTGTTTTTCTCGCGTCGGCGCCACCTCTTGTTTTTTCACGAATATTTTATAACATTCCAAACATCCGAGATTCTGGAGATTACGAGAACACAATATTTTTACTGGTTATACCACTCAGGGATTTTATCCCACAATAATTTCGTGTTCTTAACGCGGGACGTTTGAATATTCAGAATTGATAGTCTGCTATGTGTTTTTCGTCTCGTCTCGCGTCTGGTATCCATACACCGTTTCACCGCTGACAATGATGGAGGTAAAAAACATGTAGAAAAACAACTGTCAAACTTAGATACAAATCAAAAACCAGACAGCCTAACTTTGCGCCATGTAAAGTTCGAGGCACGGATTTTATATTGTTTATTGATGATTGTTATTTTTAAAAATGGCGGCGTTTCGCCAAGAAAATTGTACCGTATTTTTCTTTTTTCTTTTCGCAAGTACAGATGTCACTGCTGCTCGACTGAATTATGGTTTTTCATATTTCCCTTTTATTTTTATTTTCACGAACGCATTCTTTCAGGATTACTGTGAGAACTCTTTGTCTCCTACATTCTTTGTATCCGCGAAACAAAACGATCGTCAAAACTGTCGTTAATGGTTTTTATATTCACATCAGGGAAATGACTGACATGTATTAAACCAAATGATAGAGACAATTAATCAGTCTATCCAATATACTGTTAGCATAGTAATTATATACGTACAATACCTTCCTATACTATGTAGTTGAATTCATAAAAACGTACTTGATCCCAGCTGAATCTCTGTAGGGATCTATATAGATAATCATCGAACGACTTCATTTTTGTCGTCGATTTCTCATACAACGTGACACGTAAATATTTCACATATTTAATTACAGGAGTGGCTTCCACGTGCTTGGCTATTAACCCAGTATATTATTTGCAGACTTTGCATTCCGTTTATCATTTTTTTTATTTATCACCCTTAGACCCTCCTTCTACTATATACATAAATTTTGTAATCTGACTTTCTATATTCGTCTCTTCTGTATTAAAAGTGAACGATTATTATTGTTATTTTAGAAAGCAATTGATATATGCAAGTTAGTGACCCCATAGTGTGCTCTAAGGAAAAACATATCATGCTTACGTAACAGTGTTTTATGTAAATGGTGTATAGATAATAATCTTGTTAAACATTCAAGTGAGTTTTACTCTATCTGTAGTTTACATGGAAACACTTAACAGTTGGATTACACTATAGAAAGTTGTCTACTATAGTTTCTCAATTAACAATGAATCCAAGTATTTAGTAGCGTTGGAATTAAACTGTCTGCTGCGACATGCGATTTCTATTTCAAATTAACAATCTGTCTGTGGTTATTGATTGCTTTCAATGGGGCCTCAGAAAGAAATAACAGTTTGCTGGATTTCCAAATGCGATGAACGACCGCGATAGAACGCAATCACTTGTCAGTAGACCTGTGTCATTTGCAAACCTGCATGACATCGATGATCTCACATATCGTTGGGCAGACACGTTTTTTTTTGTGATATTGAAGGTCAAACCTTTTGTATGGGCATACGTGTTAGATATATCATCATACGAGTAGTATATATATTTGGGAGGAACTGTTTCAGTAGGCGGAGAAAATTCTATGCAAACAGGTGAGACACTTTCTGTAATGTATATAAAATTTTATCATTTTTCGAAATTGGAGAACGACTGCCTTGGAAAATGTGACATTCTGTGCAGAGTTACGGAAGTTCAGATGAATACAAGCGATTATACGGGGTGGTGTTGAAGGTAAGGGGATCGTATGAAATTCATCATCGTAGAATCCTCTACTAACCCTGTTGCTCCTGGGAAAACATTTTGTGAGCTCCTAACTGGTACGATTCCGTATGTTGATCTTGGATTTTATTGAATTTCAGTACGATCCATCGGTATCTGTTGTCATCCCTGAAGAAACCTGTGCGAAATAGGAAAAGATTGAAACGAAGATGGACAAGTTGATAAAAGTTTGGATATTTTTGCTCTTCGTTTCTTGCATCGAAGGACAGCCGTTCTACAGGAGCTACTATAAGGGTCATGTACGAGATCCTGTATTGGGAAAGGAAATGCTAAAGAATTTGGCACGTATCATACACCGTGTTAAAAATTCACCGGAATTTCATCCCTTAGAATTTGGTGTTTGCTCGCTGACTGCTGGCTATGAAATTGCGGATTCCATCACGAAATATCTAGCGAGACAAAATCTTACTACTTATCAAGTCGACATTGATAATCTTTCTGTGACTACGTCCATTAGGAAATACGTAGGTGTAACCTGGATACTCGTGGTTGATAATTTTCATCGACTTTATCCGTATATACATTTGGAAAAGGATCTGTGGCAGCCTGTCAGTAAATTCATTATTATCTTCGTCGGCGAAGACACTGGAACTTTCTCCAGGTTAATCTTCCATTCTCTATGGAGAAAATACAACGTGTGTAAAGTCCTTGTAACTTTTGCGCAAGAAAACTTTCGGTGTTTCTATAAGTATTCGCCCTTCAAACTTTATCACGAGGAATATGGCACTGTGGAAAAAGTTTACTTGGGTGCATCTGAAGTATCCGAAGAATTCCCACAAGGATCACAGGACGACTTGATGAAGGATATAAGGAAATACAGTAAAATATTCAAACTTCGAAATCCACTAAATAAATTGGTTGATGAGGAATTGTCAAATTTGAGAATGGCCTTCGCCGACCGAGATCTTCATCAAAGTATTTACACCATGGGAAATAATGCAGAATATTTTGAAGATCAATTCCGAAATTGGTCCAGTCCCGCTGAAAATGGAAATGGGAAATTTTTGAACGATCTATCTACGATTTTTGAGGATTTCAGTGATTTTAATAATTACAGCTTAAATGTGATCGTTTTTAATTCCCTTATGATGGAAATCAGTATGGATAACAATAGCAAATTAGTCTTCTCTGGCATTGACGGCGAAGCAATGATGTCCTTGAGGAAGTATATGAATTCTCATTTTCGCATCAAGGTCATTACGTATAATTCCTCGCAAAGCGATCCTTTTTTCGAAGCATTACACGCGGTGGAAAAAGGAAAGGCCGATATAGTCATCACTGGTTATTTTATGAAATTTTATCAGGACATTGACGATTATCAATACACTGTAAGCGTCTTCGAGGATAAACTATGCCTTTTGGCACCGTCTGCTGGACCAGTTCCGAAATATGCAATGCCATTTACACCTTTTAGTCGGCCGCTGTGGTACCTTCTTTTTGTCTACAACGTGCTCGTCGCTATCCTGTGGCACTTGATGAAACATTACGGCGGTGAAGTAAGTCAAGAAAATCAACGTGGAGCACTACGTCAGAGAGGTCATCGGCAGATACTAAAAATATCAAAAAGAAAGATAATATTATCAAAATTACGTAAAGCTCTTCAGAATTGTCAGTGCGAACGTATTAAAAAAGGTTATGAAGGAATGCGATTCTTGACTTCCTGTATGGACAACTCCGGGCGCCACGTCTGGAAAAAAGATCCACTGCACGAGATACAAACTGGGTCACACGTGTTTCCGCAAATCGAAGAGGATGAACTTGACAGAGCTGCAGGAAATTATCAATTTTCCAAGCAACCAGTCACTGCCAGCTTTAAGAGCTACATAACAGCTTACAAATTACCAGACAAAAGATACCAAACGGAACCACCGGACATTCATCCCTGTTTAAAAATATTTGTCGAGATATACATAAATGTGTTTTATCCTTTTAAAGGTGCAAAATCTCCAGCACAGCATCTTTTCCTCGGCAACGTCCTGATGCTCAGTATCGTAATCGTTGGTCTGTACCAAAGTTGTCTGGTATCGACACTCAGCAAGCCAATGATGAAGGAGGAACTTCATACTCTAGCAGATGTGGCTGAGACTAATTTAGACATAGTAACAAAGTATTACAATCTTTTGGCGAGCACCTTCACCGAGGACAGTCCCGTTAGTAACAAGCTTCGAAAGAGAATGAAAACTGTACATTCGAAGGAGCATACTAAGGACGTAATAGCCTTTAAGAAGAACGCCATTGCTCTAGCTCGTTTTGCCTCCTTGGAACTTGAGGATTTCACCAGTTATTACGACGAGGATGGCAATAAATTATTGCACATAGTCGAAGAATGTCCTTCGACTTACATGATAGCGTACGTGATGAAGATTTTCTCGCCGTACCTCGATAGGATCAACGCGTTGCTTCTTAGAATGATACAGGCTGGTCTCTTTAAAGAATGGTACGAGAATATTATTTATCCAATCAAAATGAACGAGAAGAGGATGTGTGGAAAAAGGGATATCAAAGATATTAAATTAACCTTTAGTCACTATTCTCTAACGTTTATTGTATTATTTATTGGATTGTTCGGCTGCACTTTGGTTTTCCTCGCAGAATTGTATGTCGCGAGAAACTGGAAACGTAGTTCAGTGAAGATACTCCATGGTAGAAACTGAGTTTTGAGAGAGATTTCGCGTTCTAGAATAGACTAGAGTTGTGCGATAACAATAGTAATTCTTTGTCTAGATTGTATTGAAGTAGATACAGACGTATTTGTTTAGCAGTTCGTAGATATATGACAGTCTCTGCACTTTGATATTTTCTAGGCTATTTGATAAATGATGAAATACTATATAAGAATGTTACCTAACACTTATTACTCTATGACGTAATATTTATGTATTATATGATTATGAAACTTTTATTGATAAATCAAGTCTACATTCAACAAACAGTAAGATTATCATATGTTCAAGTCTTTAAGAGTTTGTCTTTATGCGTGCGTCAAGGTACAACGACAAGAGCCATCGACACAGTATTTTCCACCAGGTCCTCCGGGAATACTTCCAACAAAACCGCACGCTTTTCTGCACTCCGCCTCAGTGCATTCTATAAAATATATAATAATACAATTAATGCTAAGAAAGGGAACGTTATGTAATATTCAAATATCTCACTGTATATTCTTTTAAATATTGAATTTTATTTGTCAGAAATATGGATTAGAAAATATACTCACTGGCATCAGCTCCCATGAAGCACGCCATAGCCACAAGGATTAAGCAAAGGAAATAAAGTATCCTCATGATTCCTCTTTAATATTAACACACGCTACACGTCTCAAGCACCAAATGTTATGCTTTGATGGCGCATCAACTTTATATACTTGCAGCGTCAGGCCATCGAGGTCACCTGGTTAGAGGTTCAGAAGTTCAGTAGTGATACGATATTCCATGCAAACTGACCCCTCCGACACTTCCTATCGTTCAGGAAAGACTATTCGTATTCTCAGATATCAAGGCATCACTTTTTCTTCCTTTCTTTCATCCAGCCTAGCGACGCCATCTTGTAGTAGCGTGCCGGAAAATCCCAAAGAAGATTCTATAACTCCATACGTCCTAGAAAAATCGTGCATTGTAAACGGTACAAGAAAATTTTCATTAAAAAAATATTTAGCTAATATACAACAAAAAGAATCACTTTAATAGACATTACCTAAGAAATTGAACAAGATCCTCGAATTTCTATAGAATTATATTACTAGAATTTTCCCCCATCCAGCAAGTGAATTGCTATTTATCAATATATCATCAGTGTCAGATTCAGCTAACTTTTTCTAGTCACATCCGGAACAACAGGAGGGAAATTGCTTCTCGTAGCGAAGAGCAAGTTCTAAATGACATTGACTTATTGTCTAGTTGACCAGAAGATACGTCATTCCGTCACCGGGACGACTAGAACTTGGCAACTGTTCCTAAATAACTCTCCTCTGTATATACAGATATACTCGATGCTATGCTGGTTGTTGGATAGATTTATTAACGCATTCAACAGTTCGCCAATAAATTCTGCATTAGAATACAGTTTACGTTACTAATGCATTTGGGAAATGGTCTTGGCTTTGCCGTCTCAGAAGAGGTTAATTCGTGATTTCTCTAATCGACTGTATTAATTATCATTCTCTTTACGTACGTATTAAAAAAGGGCACTTGCTATCAATAAATATTCTACTACTTCTCCAGTTGTAAAGTCCAGAGAACTAAGGAGACGCTTGTGGATCTACGTACATATTGATTTACTTTTTTTAACGTTTCATCGTAAAACATACATTGCACGCATAGATGAAATAGGGGTAGGTGAGTTAAAACAGGGCTCGGTAGGTCAAGATGGGCTACCCATAAAATTAGTTGAAGGTGAGACAATGGCGTTGTATTTTTGGACTTGCTCTGACGTCATTATTTTCTTTTCCGTCTTACGTCCACTTTCTGATTGATGAAGATTTTTGGTATAATAACAAAAAAAACTTAAATTTCTTACTATAAATATAGATAGTGACGGGATTTAATTGTATTGATTAGTTCGTTACAGTGATGCAGTCACCCGTTTGCATACACGTCAAGACACGTAATTTTGTAAAAGCGTGACCCAAATATTTTTAAAAGACACTCCACTTCTCTTTAACTTCCTGATGTTTACATACAAGGATATATATCTATATTACGAGAGAATGTGCTTGTCACTTGTTACCATCATCTAGTATACTTTGCGTGACACTTTGCCTATGCATTTATGCATTTATGCATACGCGACTCGTATTCAGCTATGGGAAAGACTTTTATCTTTATTCTTCGATCGTCCGGCGCCAAGCAAAGAGAATCCTTCCCTGCTTTCTTCAAGATAAACATTTAACATTCGAGTAGTATCTTTATCCGTATAAATTTTCCAAAACATATATTAGCCATGAAAAGAAAATTTTCTCTTTAATATCCTTTTAAGATTCTCTTGTATTATAATAGGTATATTATGGATTCTCAATTTTCTCAATAGCCATTTGTCTCCCCAATTGAATCGGAACAAACTGTAACGCTCTGCAGTCAAAGTGCCCTCCATTTTCAAATCAAGACAATTCACGTTAAAGGAGAGAGTCAAAGTAAACTTCCACTACATTTCTCACGAGGGTATTAAACGCGATCCGGTGCCACTGTGGACTGACATTCCTGCAATTTCTATTAGTGCGTGCCCTGTCGTTTGGTCGCTATCTTTGAAACCTAACTTTACGCCTGACGGATCAATCTCTTCCTCTAAGGTCCTGGGGATTCACCGAAATCGCCCACTGAATAAGGAAGCGTCTTACTCTGCGAGAGATAAGATTCAGGATTAGACTTGGTACACACGTATCTCTCCGCCATTAACATATACACATATAGATAAGCTGATATATATCGAAATAATCTCTAATCTTACAGCCTAATAAAAACACGTCGAATTTCAGGCTAACCGAAACTCAATGTCACAATAAATAATGTAAAAATTCTAAATATTTACACTTAAATATTACAGTCAAATAATTCTACATTATCCTTCAGTAATATTTCCAAAAAAAAAATCAAGCAATACGTTCTGTTCCCGAGATTAAAGTTTCCTTGTAATTCATATCATCGTACGCCACACAATTTTTGGTGATATTTCTAATTAAGGCCATGACGAGATAATTTAAATATTCAAAGTGATTAAGGAGGGCGGGGGATGGAATTCGTTTTATTTTAGAGAATTCCTAAAGCTTCACCGTTTTACTGTGATTTATGAATGAAAGAAAACGAAGTACACAAAGAAGACTGTATAAGTTATTACGAATAGTATGTAGCGCATCAGCATTTTTAAAGTCCTGGCACGTATTTCATTTCTCGAGTCGTTCGCAGCTCGCTAAATATAATTAAGTGGTATCCCAACTGTATTACCTGCGTAAGTGTATATCAGATTCTATACCATTTCCGTATATACATAACTCGTCGCCACGTTCGTCGTATCTTTTCGTTTTCATCTGTCGAGGAAGGGTCGACGTAGATTCTAATAATTTTTCTGATTCTCCAAATAAAGACCAAGCTGAACTTAAGTATCTACGTGTCCGTTAAAGTGACGCTCTCTGCCTGTGATTCAGCTGGCAGACAAGAGTTTTGCCAACAGACTTTATTTCCACGTTAATGGGTATAACAATAACTGTAACAATACGTCTTTATTGCTTTTACGCGGAAGCCGAATCAAAGTAGGATGTAAAGTAAAAGAGGGAATGACAATAAACAACTCATCCTAATAACCGAAAGATAAGTAAACCGAGGGGGAAGTTTTTTTTGTTCCATGCTTTTTTCCTCTCGTGAAAAAAAAGCACAACAAACCAGAGCCACGGGATACGTATAATGTAACGTGATAAAGTATTATTATAATTGGAATAAAAATCCAGTGATAAGCTAACCGAAACATCTCGAAATAATAATAAACTGATTTAAGTAATTTTAGCTAAAGCTTTATGCGAAGTTAATTAATTTCTCAAAGAGATATTTCACGTTCCGTCGTTTCTGGCTGATATTAATACGAGTCAAGTCAAATTCAGTGACTAGTATCGAATTACCTGTCCAATGAATAATCGAAGATGCATTATATTGCATCGAACGATATATCAGGAAATAACTTGAACTTCGCGCGTGAAATTATATATATTCCAGGAATGGCAATAACTTGCATCGAAAATATTATCCTTTGGTTATTTACACTGACGTCATATGTGATAACGGTTCCGTAACGAATTACGCCATAATATTATGATTGCTGGGGAAGGAAAAATTGGAAATACAAAAGTTGAATGTTTTTTGCGCAATTTCATCTTGTGTATATATAAATATATATATATATATTATAACTTAATTGACGAAAAGCTTATTGTAAAGGATTAGTTTTGATTAAATTTCTCTAAGGATCATTTTATCAAGAGACTCTTTGCTTCAATGCACTTTGACCTATCGTCGTAGACTGTTGATTTTCCTTTATTCCGTAAAATTAATTGAAACAGAATATATCTGCCTGAAACAATAATCACATAGGTACTAGTAGCGAAATGGCTGACGCTTGCAAATTCAATTGTCGAAATGTCCTCAAACTTCCCAACAACTCTGTCAATTACCAGAAACATAAATATATGTATAACCACGTCTGTGTTTATGCATGAATATGTACACGTGATTTAGGTTGTGAATATTTTACCAAAATTTTTACTTGGTTATTTGCACTAAAACTTCAAATTCCTTACAGTACCAGTTTCGGCTAACAATATATATATATATACGATCCCTAAAATGTTTACTTAATTTAAAAATATAAATATTACTGTTATTAGTGTCGTTTGACTTTTTCTATATTGTATAATTTTGTTCGATGAATTATCTTGACATATGTGCCGCCGTATTTATAAAACAACGTAATCCGTAATTCCCGCAGTGAATATCTGCGTCCTATGCCCCGTTGAGATAACAACGAGTTATCGAAGCGCGTATCGTTCTGCACAATACTGCGCGGTTAATTAAGCCTTATTTTGCGCTACACTACTTTAATTGCTTTGTTTGCGGAATTGTTTGCCTTTCGATAACTATGGATGCAATTAGGCCCAGTGCCCTATAGCCATTATTTTTTCGTAGACAAGTATCGAGTCGATATAGAGCATCGACAAACATCTTTTATCACTGAGATTGATAACCTTGGATTTCGTACCTGAGAAAATATATCTGTGTACAATTGTGCTGTGATATATCTTTCATGTTGAAGGGACTGTGTTTATACTGTAAGCCACAAGAAGATGGCCGCTTCAAGTGTAACTAATGTGACAGCTTGATCACGTAGAATCTTTGTGAATCATTTGCACCTGTTATCCTGCCAATTAGATTTGTCTTATCAATTCTCTTATTCCGAGGGATAATATATATAGAGATCCAACGACTGTTATCTGATATACTAATATATAAAACGTTCAATGATACGTTATACGTGGTAAGAAAAAATATTTTCTTAGTTCGAATTACAACAGATTCCTGTTATTTTTATTGTTGAAGATCAGGTGCCTCCTTATTGTATTTCCTATACAATAATATCAGGTAATTACTTAAGTGTATGTCTATGTCCGTAATTAATTGACTCTTGAGACTAAGAAATTCTGCCTTCATCTTTCCTTTTGAAAGTTTGGTTAACTTCTTCGGGAAAGACTTCATCTTGAATTTTCCAAGTATATAACGTCACATTTAATAAAGCGATGATGTCATATTTTATTTACGTTGAGTACTTGAGTTCATTAATTCAAAACATTTTATTTCTACGAGACACTTCAAGATTGACTTTATAGTTTAGCTCAAGTTTCACGTAACTGTGGGAGATGCGAGGATCAGGTATAAATTAAGTCTAAGTCAAGTGCAGAAGGAATCTATACTGGGTATATATCTATAGGAAAGGACTTAGTTTTTTTATATTTGTCAAGTACTTGCAAAATGAAATGGAAGTATATTTCAGGGAGATCTGTTATGGTTGTCTTTTTTGATATTTTTAAAGGTTAGGATAACAACTCTCATATTCAAGCTAGATCTGTAAGACTTAAGTCAGATATCTCATCCACCACGTGCAAGCTTAGTTTATCTGTGAAAATATATAAATTCCTAAAGTTTTTGCACCAGCAAGTAATATCTACTCTGATGGATAAGGCCATTACGTTGTAGCTTGCACGCTAGCAAATTGCTATTGTACATTAATTGAGAATTTTTTTTATCGTAGCTAAATTAAAGCACACAAATAATTTATTAAAAAAAAAATACGAGCGGGACGAAGCAGTAAAACCCGCGTTCAAAAAGAAATGGCGTTCTTCGACGAGACTTGATTGAAAAATAATACGTTGCTCGTGAAAGTGCATATACACCATGGGAATAGCTATTACCGTGGTAACCAGAAGGAGGTTTACCTTGGAAAGTTTAAATTAACTATAGCAAAAAGTCTAGCTCTCAACGAGGCCGAAGGTGACTGGCTCGAAATTCTCTTTGAAGATTTGAAATATTTATATAATTTAAAAGTTCTCTGTGTAATTTCTTCTAGTGGCGTATCAGAAGACGTAATAACGACAGAGAAAAAGAACGGATATGTAAAATGTATCAAAGGGATCGTTTCGACTTTCATATTCGCCGCTTGCTAAGCCGCCATCTTCGTAATGTATACTGCGCATGCGCAATCGAAATTCTCATAACTCTCAAAGGATATCAATCGAATGTTCTCTAGGAGATGAAGAACTCAACGTTCTGCTGCAAACTCTGTGCTTTTATCCCCTGACATCTGCCTGGCAAAGAGACGAAAATCGAGAAGCTTCCCGTGCCTCAAGATTTTCATAAAACTGTAACGTATTGCCAAGTACCTTTATCGTTTTATCAGTTACCCCTCGACTCAGATCAGAAATGTCAAATGTATGTAAGCAGCGTAACGATACTTTATTGCTAACATCGTCCTCACATTAGGTACGACCTTGACATTTGAATAATAGCATCGCCTCAAACAGTGTGTGCAAAAACGAGAAGTGCTTTATTGCTGGGAAAAAATTAATTTCTATCCCTTACGCAACAGCGTGAAGATTTATGAAACGCGCAACGATGTCGAACGTATTTGACTTCGGCGTCATTTAACGCTAACCGTAGTTTTGTGCTTTTATAACACGTGTTACACGATCGGCAAGTAAACACGTTGCAGAAGGGAACAAAGCATAACAATTCTATTTGCCCCTGTGTGCAAATATTTAAAGTTATATGTATCCTTTGCGTTCGCAAAAAAATATTATTATGCCCCAGCTCTGTCCCAGGAATAAAATTGCAAACGGTAGATAGAGATGATCGACTCGTATCACTACTAGTTTTGCAGTAGGAACTTCGTCGATATTGGGTTTCATGTCTTTGAACCATTTTTCATATAACCCACTGTTTTGAAACCTTCCGATAATCTCGTTGATGCGTGGGAGAAATACTGATCCTGGGAATCGATAAAAAAATTTCTGTAAATCAGATTTCTTAAATATATTATAGATTCACGTACCTCTTGTCACGACGAAAGCAAGAATGTATTGTTTTGGGCATTCATCCACCACGTGCATTTGATGATTTCCAAATATCGAAAATGGTAGGAACTTTTTACGCTCTAAGACTCCAACTTGTTTCATCACGAGTACTCTGTGGCGTATCTCAGTTGTATTTGCTACTTGTAATTTTGCTTGAAGATTCGATAAAATGGATGTATCGTCATTAGCGAAGACGTCGTCCCGGAGATTTTGAAAGTTTGTCAATATTACCATCCCTGAAATAAATACCGTTAATTCTTTCTTCAAACATAATTCTTCCTTCTTCCTTGGAATACTTACCACTTTCTTCCAATTCTTTGAGCGTCTTGATATTCTTGTAAAAAGCTGGCTTGCTATAGCTAGATGCAAGCTGACTGGTAAAACTTCCGCCCAAAACAACCCCTAAGAGTAAACTACAAGCGAGTACAACTCTCTCGGAGAGACGATCACCGGCCATCTGTAAGGGTTGGATGCTGAATAATAATACCTTATATATGAAGGATATCGAATGTTTCACATTTAATTGTGCGGTAGGACGCATCAAGAAAAATCTGTCAAAGGGTTCCTTCGGATTTTTTCTTTTCAGGCTGTCATATATTTTCCAAGAGTTCCATTTACCCTTACTCCTTTGATCTCCTGTGTCGCAATTACTTTGTGTCAATTTCATATCCATGTAAGCGTCAAGGAATCCCATAACTTCGTTTCCGTATGTCTTTCGAAAAGTCCCAACGGGATTTGAAATTCTTTCCATCGAAGCATCTTCTTTCACGATCAAACCGGAGTGTGTGGTATTTCTTGAAATACGTAAAAAGCCCTTACTTCTACGTTTCGCCAAAATCATCTTACTCTTCAAGTATATACTAGATATAACTATATGACTAATGATTATCAGTATCCAAGATTCTACAGAAAAGACTCTCACGATCGCCAGATAATTTGGTATGGCGCTATTTTTCGGTACCACTACACAGACACTATCGCTCGTTACGTAACCCGTAAATTCAATTGATTTGACTTCATAATCCTTAATGAAGAAACCATTAAATCCAACGTCAGCCGTATGATGAATCAATTGCTGAATTGTATTAGTAAATGTATCATTTGTAGTGCCGCGAATCGATTCAGTTGCGTCCTGATACGTCGGATTGACGTTCATCATTTTGCAGATTTCATTCATGGCCTCCCAATCAGATCCAACGTAACTCTCGCCATTTCTTGCCATCGTGAAGCATTCAAACGTGGATACAATGAGTTTGTAGCCATTGAAGTCACGTCGTCGTACAAAAGTACCTATACGAAGCTCAGTGGAGATTCGTAAAGCACCGAATTTATTCGAATCCTTTTCGAGCACGTTCCTTTCCCTCTCGGTCTCATTCACAACTTTCGTACCACTCGATTCGAAAGGATCGTAGTAAGCGTACTTATCCCCAATCGATATCACCACTTTGTAAATTCTTCTCATACTCCACAATCGCTCTAACGCTGACCGAAAATTCGCATCGATAATCTCGTCTCTCAGTGAGAAGCCAGTCTCGTTCGTGGAACGTAAGACGTAAAAAATTCCAGTGTCCCAGAAGGCACTGTTGTATTTATTCAAAATATTTCGTATACCGTGCAAGCTGTCGAGGAGCAAGACGCAATCGTTAGAGTGAATAATCTCGACGGCATCGTCGAGATGAAACTTTTTTATAGGCACGTAAACATTCTCAAACATCTCTTGATAAAATTTATCCATATTTATACGGTTCTTATTCGAGACAATCAGACTGGTAAGACGGGACTCTTTCGTCAGGTTTTTTATAAAACTTTTCAGCGCATTCGTATCAGTCTCGACTGTGCCGAGATAACGGATTTCGCACTGTGCGATTATAAAGAAAGTAAAATGAAGAAAGCAACGCGAGAGAAGCATGGTACCGAGAGACTTGACTCGACAATCACGTATATTATGGTATTTCGCGTAATTCCACAAAGGAGACGTAATAATGTATACTTGAAAAAATCTGCATTTACATATTTCACAATTTTTTCTATATTCACGAAGGATATACGTCACTCGTGGATATGCCTTTTCCAGTTGTATCCATATGAATTTAAAAATGTTTCGAAAGTCCTGGTATTTATTGAAAATCCCAATCTATCAGTGTTGTTGCTTCAATGATGATTTCCCCCATCTTATTTCCTTCTGTTATTACATTTTCGAGAATCCCATGAGTGTCACTTGAGAATTTCAAGTACACCGTATCCCATAGGTCTTCCAATTTCTACGAAAAGGTGTCGAATTAGATTTGGGCTTTTTATTTAGGTCTATCGCACAAAAAGGTTCACAGCATCTTGAATGTATCCTAATATATATAAGTATATACAACAATAAAAAAATTTCTCCGCTGGCAATACTACAGTAGGTTCTTCTATTCTTTATTACTTATGACTAACCAGCTTGCACGCTACACCGTTTTCTGTCTGCCATTTTCTAGATTCTATCTCGCTAACTATACCTGTGTGAAGGCAGACAGCGAAGGAGTGCATAAAGGAACGGGAGAAGCTAAAAATGGAAAGGGTAATAAAGAGAGAGAATTATCTAATCAGATACGGTTACGCAGTGGTACAAGTAGGTAATCTACTGAATGAGAGAATATCCATGGCCAGCAGATTGAAGAGGACAGATTCGGACATACAAAAGCAAGCACAAATAAGTAAAATCAGAGAATTCCGATATAATCAAAAATACAAAACGATAAGAAGCAGGGACGTGCCTAAGTACTAGGAGAAGCACGGAAATAGAGGAAACTAGAAACAGATAGCGAGATGGAGATATGGCAATGAGGAAAGGGACAATGGATACTGGGAAACCGAAATGAAGAAAACGTGTAGAATCTGCCGCAGAGGAAAGGAGACGATACAGAACTTGACGAGAGACTGTGATAGGATAGAAATTGAAGGTATATGCATCATTGAAGGTATATGCGTCAAAGGGACAAGGGATAAGTTGGATAAAGGAAGTAGCAAGGAGGAGAAAGGAAGTAGTTTAAGAAGTATTGTAATGACATATTATACTATGTACCAAAGTTCTATTTGAAAATCCAAAGGTCGAAATAAACGAACTCTATTTATGTATCTATAACTGTACCTGTGTGACGTGCAGAGTAAATATCAGCGTTCAGTAATCTGGGTTTACCCTTGCACTTGTGCTAATTACAGAATTATATCACTGGCACTTGTTTCTCTTTCTTTCTTTCTTTCTCTTTGTGAAGTCTTATTCGACTTTCTACTTGAATTAAAATATCGACTTGATTCACTGTTAGTAAGTAGAAAAGTGTCTTGGTTTATCTTCGAAGTTTTACGTGACTGTCAACAACGTCCACTGGCTGACATATTATGCATTTATTTCGAAAATCTCTCTCAGTATCTGGAATAAATTTTTTACGTTGATTCTTATTTATTTCATGAAATAACGTTATTTTTATCGAACACCTAGGGTGAACTGCCCATTGACGGAACACCACCCAATGAATGAACAAAATTTCTAGCGTAGCTACCTATTTCGTTAATAGAAAAACGAAATAGCGTTATCCACCTATTTCCTTTTTGTAGGGAAAAAAAGTGCATTCGTTGTCGTAGGTGAGAGATTTTCGCTAAATAGAAATTTTGTTCATTCATTGGGTGGCGTTCCGTCAATGGGCAGTTTACCCTATTTTTGACACCTCTCCAGATTGAATTTACTCTCAACGTTCATTCTAGAGACATCCAAAAGCTTCTAGTGGCATCAAATGTGCATTTGATTTCCATAGAAATGCAATTTTCTTTACCTTTTTCATGTTCGACAATCACTGCCCATACGACAGGCTGCAGGTTATACAAACCTTTCGATTCCCTTTAGAATAATTTAATAGCAAGCCTCGCAGAATTTTAGTCCTCGATAAGCGCCTGAAAGCCATTTATTAATTATTTTTTATTACAAGAAAAATTGATGAAGTCCTATGGAAGATTTCTTCTAAGCGAGTCTTACAGCGAAATCGATTTCATGAAAATTTCTATAAATACAACAAGCATACCGGGTGATCCAATTAAATGTAACTACACCAGAGACTACTTCGCTACCACACGTACTTCAGTGATGTGATTATTTTTATCCAGGTCACCCAGTATACATACTCCACTGTTGTCTAGCTATTATAATACTTCAATCTAATCAGCACATCACAACGTTAATTTCCTTAGACATAAAAGATGACATTTTTTGTCGTCAATATACCATAAAGCAAATCGACGACAACTTTGTCGTTACAACCAGGAAGGATCAGTATTATTCAGCTAGATTATAACGGCACGTTTTGTATTCCTAGTATTTCACTGTTTAATGAGTCTACTCGTAAAGATAGCCAGACTGTGATAAGGTATCAATATTGATATTACCCGCGTTGGAAACACAACTTAAAATGTCATTTTCACAGGACTAATGGTAAGTACAATCGTGAATCTGTCATCGTCTCAGCTGAGCATCTATGCGATTCTTGTTTACATGCAGGAAGTCAACATGGCTAACGAGTTTTCAGGTGTACGATTCAAAGAGGCAATTTTTCTAATCCTATTCTACACAATTGTCGATCGTAAACGGCGACTGTGTTTATTAACGCGATGAGAAGTAGTATTAGACGAGAAACAAGGTAACGACAATAGAAGGAATAGTTACGATGGCTGCGAAGAGTTAGGCCCGGCGTATAAAAATACTTTAGGTATATGCGTTGCTTGGGAAAGATCTACGTCATCTTTGAAAAGAGGTGTATACAAATATTTTCAGACGCCACGCTAACGCAGACACAGACGCAACAACCTTTTCTGGAAGACGTCCGAGACTCATATGTAATTTATGCGAAGTCTTATCGCGGTGCATTATGGTATCACGGCTGTGCTGGATTCTTACGTTAACCTATTTGAGATGAATTTTTTGTTTGTTTTTTTACTGAAATCCTAACGATTCGCTACGTCGTACCTTTGTTTTCTTTATCCTGAGATCACACCTTATTTCTTGTTAGCTACTTTAAGGGGGACAGCAAGTATTGTAAAGTTGCTTGTTTTGTTTCTCGGGGTATTCGGGCTTCGATCTTTTTTGGATCTTTTAGCTAAATGTCGTTAAAGGCTTGCACGTAACGTAAATGGGTACCAGCGGGGAATTTTATGTATCGGGAAGCAATAACCTATTTTACCAATGGCCACTACGATAATACCGTTGAAAAATAGACCCTCAATCAGTTGAGGGAGATATATCAATGCTTTAAGAGCGAACGAATCACGTAGTTTGATGTATGTATCCTTTACGAATAATTGAACGTGCTTTACAATTCAAACTGATTAGGACGATTGTTGCGTGACACTTGAAATTAGGGTTGGCAAAGGACGTTTAATCTTTGCCATTGGCAAGGATTACTGGTTTCCCTTAAAATTGTGAATCGTCCCTCGGAATAGGTGTAACTTTCAATTGTCGACTAATCCCGATGAATGGAGTAGTTCGGGAAACAATTTCAAAGTCTTACCGATTTCTCCTCATAGGATGAAATATCTCAGTTCGAAATTCTTTATCGTTTCTCAGCTTGTTTCGACGTTTTTTTTTCATTTTTTTTTGCAATTTCGCAACTCAAAGAGCCTTGGGGGTTGGATCCTTTTTTTCTATATGGATGGGATAAGGATTCCATTTTCTTGGACTTTTCTCCCACCGTCTTTACCTACTGAGGGTGTTTTAACGTGTAACACTGTTTCACTGTGGTTCCTGTTATAGTCGCAATGCGAATTTCCGTTTTATCGCGAAGAATTCTTTTAATCGAATTCGCGAATAACGGATAACATGGTTGTAATTGAGTTTTTATGGGATAAATGAGCTTTCTCAGGAATTCAGCGGTTTTTGCAAACTTTCTCGAGTTTACGGAACGAATCTCTGTATTCTTCCAGTGGCATCCCGACAAGCACAGTGAAAAGTTTATAACTGTACTTTCCTTTTATTTATTATCGAACTACAAGTGTTTAGACGTAATTTTATAACTTTATTCGTTGTTATCTCTTGAGAATTTCTCAATATAAAATTCGTTTAATACTAGGTTACTGCTTATGAATTCTTCCTCTTAGGATTCGTTATTCCTAGTCTAACTCGTACGAGAACGGACCTTCGACGAATTCTCTTTAGACAAAAATTTAATATTTCCCCAAACGTGCTCATGGAATTCCCCCCCCCCCCCCTGCAAAAAAAAGAGAGGAGTCTGAAAGTGAGGATACTCAGCAAAAATATATTCTCCACACTTGTACAATTATTATTTAACTATTGCTCAATACACATTTCCTCAAGCGCACTTGACCTCATTCCGTACGTGACGTAATTTGATTTCAAGCCATTGTTCCCGGTGCACGGTTCATTTAATAAGACGAGAGAACCTAGAAGACGGTATCCTAACCAAATAGATGAGGAACAACGTTTTCCTCTTAGCGTGAAGAAATAAATATATACAGACCTTTTCATTTTAAATGTACCAGACTTATTTTTCAGATAAATATAAAATCTTGCTGCTTAACAATCGTCATATTTAATTGATGCATCTTACACGACTAACTCTGCATATCCCGTTTCTCAATAAAATCTCATAAAATTCAACGAGATGTATTCCAGCTGCTTCACTTTTAGAAATAATTCAAGAGTACTAATATTTTCACTGGAATATTCAACCGTCGGCGATGCGGCTCTTTATCGATTAGAATCTCGTACTCCAGTCACGGTTGAATAAATAGTATTTGAAATATTTCCTAGCAGTGAATATGTATATCTAATAAAGATCCAATCAGAATTTCCAGATCTACGTGAAAATCCAAAAAAATGTCCTACCTTCTTTTTCCTCCTAACCTCTACATCCTTTTATCTAATATTAGAAACCTCTCACGAGCCAACCAAAATCTGTTACCATCTCGCTAGGGACATGATTTCATTGATCGTGAAGCATAGGACCTCGACTTGATTGTTTCAATTTCTCAAGGTTTCTCGATAGCAAGTCTTGCCCTAAGGATCGATAGTAAGGGTTGGAATAGATACGTCGTAACTATTCGCACCATATATTAATATTCTAATTTCATAATCCCACTGCCCTAATTTGATCTTATATATACATACCAGTCTCTAAATTTATGTAATAAGATATTTGTTATGTTGGCTATGTGAAACCATAGAAATATTCCTCTCGTGTTATTCGTCAAGAAAAAAAGAAATTTTGAAAATTTCAACATGACACTTCCCGCTTCGTCGCTATTGGAAAGATACATAAAATACGATATGACCGGAGGTCAATTTTATTTATTTATTGAGCAAGAAAGAAAAAGTTAGATATTATTTAAATTCGTTACGCATTTGATTCGTTTTAGCGGTTGGGTATATTTCAAAGGCAAAAAAAAGTATTCGCTGATAAATAGATTGCGGCAATATCGCGCCGCTATAAATAAAGAACAGAGCGGATGGATATCGCGCTTTCAATAAAGGGTGAACTGAAGTATTTATTAATATCGATTGACGTAGTTTGAGGTGACAGTATGGAAAGCTTTTCGCTGATGATAGATGAGTAATGAGATTGAGTACCGTGAAGCGATTGAAATGTCGGCTCAACTCCACTTAGATGGTATAGCTAATTAGTGCTAGAATTACAATACCTCTTGTTTAATCTAACGCATAGAAATGTGATATCCAAGTGAATCGAAGCTTAAGAGATGATCGTTACAGTTTATACAATTTCTGATCAGATGCTAGTTTCAATTATCTAATAACTGTCGCTTCGATGCGCATTCTGCATATTTCATCAGTTACAGCGCCACACGAGTCATCTGTTCGAACTTCGACTTTCCACTTCCCAGCTGAGTTCAGTTCGTCCGACGTGGTAGCAACCGTTGACGAGCAGGAACAGATGACCCCAGTGAAGGAAGACCTTAGAAGAGTTGGAAGCACAGTGGCTCACGAAGTTCTAAATGGCTGGGCGAATATAAAGGACCAAAGGGAATACGAGAGGACAAGAAAGCCAAGGAAAAAGGAAAGATGGAGATTGCTGAAAGAGCGTCGCAGAGCAAAGGATTCAGGGTGGATGAAGCGGGGATAAAAAAAGGTCATCTGGTTGAAGAGAGAAAAATATTGTAACTTTTTGAATTTCTCAATTAGGTAATGTTAAAATGAGAATGAATGTCATTGTCGCTGAGCGATATTAATGAAAATGTATTACATATTGGACATTTTCATGGGAACCTCACTCAAATCGTAATAGCCGTTTATTCCCGTCATGTTAATTATACTTTTCCTGTGAGTATCTGCAGCTGTTATCGATTACTAAGTATTACGAAAATTAGGTAATACACGGTGAGAATTTTTTTTTATTTAAAATTACCATGATAATCATGATAATCGTGGGACGTCGTGACATTTCCAAATATAATATCTGTTTATTTAAGATATTTTAGAATCATTCATCATAACACGGTAAAATTTAAAGCACAATACATTCGGTTTTTACTGAAGTGCAATGGTTAAAGGTTTTTTTACTTGAAAACATATACCGAGTGTAACTTAAATTTATACCTTGTTTAATGTATAAACTCATTTGAAAAAGCCAAATTATCATAACTACTACATTAAATTTTACCGTGGAATACATTATTTTCCTGGCTTATTGAGGTCAGACAAGAAAAAAATTAGTAGATTTCCATAGATCTTGTTGTGGAATCATACAACTTTTACCGCGGAGTCCCGTGATAATTCATTTCTCTACTGTTATCTTTAGCAATTTTCATTTAATTCCAGTAGGACAGTGGAGACGCGTATCATTCGCTTGTTTTTGACAGTACGTTTGTGGGATCTTTCCATCGATCCTTGACGACTTTTTGGATTTTCTCTTTTGGTCCTATGGAAGTAGTCACGAGAGAGGCGCGCGTGTTGCTCTAGTGGTAGTATATTTTTCAATATGCATTATCAATGGATATAAAAAATTGTAAATCGTTGAAACATATAAATCCTTTCAGAACAACAAAATTAATAAATATCCAAGAAACGTGTATCATTTAGGTTATAATCGAAATGTCTATTACGTAAATACATATAATCCTTTTACAAATAAAATATATTTTCTCTTTGACAGAGTGCAAACACAGTATGAAATAAAGGTCCATCTTCGGATGGTACCATCCAAATATAACCGTTAAAAATTTTACTATGGAGCACGATAAAAATATTCAGTTCTAGAATTTACTGTGTACACCGTAAAATTTGCTTCTGCTGCCATTAAAAATGTTCTGCCTTCTCGGTAAAAGATGATGAAACGTCAAGTTGTCCCACGGTTCGTTTTCCACGGTGATGTTTACCGTGAATTTCACAGAAAGGATTATTGAAAAATTCACTCCGTCTACGTAAACTGGCGTCATATCTAATTTGGTGCGTGAATATGCTAACACGATAATGTCTGGAATAAAATGAGGCGGTTAATCTATTTGTGATAATTGAACAATGGCAACGTGTACTTATATAACTATGTCTATGGGGTCTAATGTCAAAATCGTTTTTGGCGCGATCAAGCAATCCGTGAAATGGCCAAACGTTGTTACACTCAGGATCGAAGTGACCTGCGTAATTAGTAATTATCTTGCCATCCGCTTGTACCTTGTCCTATCTGCATATACACCTACAATGTAATATAGCAACCAAGTGGTATATACACGGTATACACGAGTAATCCTACTATGACATGCTTTATCTTCAAATTACACAAATTACACGTGCATTAATTATAGTCTTCGTAACCAAACTAGATACAAACGTAATCCAATAGAAGATAGTAAATAATTGCATACACGAGCGTTGTAATATTTTCCAGACACTTTATTAAATTCTGTCTGCGATAGAGGTTTTCTTTGACAGTTCATGTACTTCCGCCTAAGTAATACACGATGTAGACAGTAAAATGATTTGATGAAAATTTTATTAATGCTACCGTAGGTCGTACCAGCGACATTGATATCTCTGAGAAAAATGTATGGCATGGTATACAGAAAACTATTGAATCGAGGAAACAATGTTATTTTGGATCTTATGAAAGTTCTATTTTCTTTTCAGATATTAATGGCAATCCAATATCCTACAATCAACTTCCAATATCTCTATTGAAAGGATATACTCCACGTTATACCTTCAGGATGATTTTATTACGGGCTTCAGATAGTTTAACGGAAGTCATGCGAGTAAGTGACCCTGGTGTGATTGATATTGGAATGATAAACCCAGGCTGACCAACGCTCCAATTACTTGCTGACATAACCTCAAAGTTCGTATCCCGCCATAGATGCGTAAACGCTCTGAAATTAGATTCGCCACATCACGTAAACTCTACTCCCTTGGGAATAGTCAACAGCTACTCCTAGTTTATTGGTTGTAGCTAGTAGGCACTTCGAGTACAGTAGTACTAACAGTGTTACTCACCATCTATGAGAGTACTAGCAGCTTTGTCCGGAATATGACTCTGATCTTAAATTAATTGTAAGTATCCGTTAATCCGGACCAATCAGGGCTTGAATTTCTTTAATGAGAATCATCATATTTATTTTTATTGTATGAGAATCATTAATTTCTAATCGATAATTTATTTTTCATGAAATTACATCATCATCTATTGAATGACTAATAATTCATAAATAATACAAGCAGAAAGGGGACATTTGATTAGTATGTAAGTTGATTTAAAAAAGCCAAGCGTAACATTGATGACGAGGGTTGAACATGGATAATGGAGAGCTCATTAAACCGCACGTCATCTGGGAAAGGATAATGTCAAACTGAAAGAGGATCACTTTGTATCCGTACCCAAAAACACAGTAACATTTACGTATCGGCAATGTTACAGCTTTCTATTTAGATATATGGCTATTACGTAATATTTAGGTTTGTTGTAAATATCACATCTTTGAATAGGAAATTTTGACACTGAAGATATGCAACTGTTACTTTGCATTTGTTTAGTTGTGTGCAAATAATTGTTTGAGGCAGTTGAACACGATGAAAGTTAATTTTTTTGTTCGTGGTAATTATTTGTTTTGGAAAAAGATAATTGTAAAACTCAAGGGGTATACTGAGTGACGAGGAAGTTGAATTGTGTAGTAGGCAAATAGTAGGTTAATTATAGTTCACCTGAGTATGGTATGGGTCCACTTGACTACATATGACTTTCTCACTTGAAGAGGGTTTACTCTGTATATTAATGAAAAGCTACCACTGGGGATTATCAAGATAATGGTGGATATTAACTCGTTTATTCTGTATTTAGACGCTTTGAGAAATGACGATCAAGGTAACCATGGTCATGTAACAAAGAAAGGAGTTGTACTTGAAACATATTTGATTGTAATAACAGTGATTAAAGTACTTAATAATTATATTTTAATCAGCGTTCTCTATGGATTTTGGATTTAAATTATCATACTGAATTTGTTAGTAATTAATTATTGTAATGATTAAGGTTTCTGTATACCAAGGTACGATGCTTTGGCAATTTGTTGTAGCTTCGTTTTACGTATAACTGAATTTCTACTGTTATTGCGTTAGAATGAGTTGACAATTGCAACGAACGTTGTTGTCACAACTGTGTTTCAAAGAGATCCAATGGAAGTCAGTACCCTCAAACAAAATGGGGAAATTTGGGGAAAAATATCGCTCGCAGGAGTTATAACGGTATGGCGGTCCATTATAATAAAAAAATTGACTGATGAATAATTACTCCAATTTCACTTGCTGTCACACGTAATGGCCATTTCTATAGTGTCCAGGGAAAGTGGAAAGACATTTGCCAAGTGCAAGAAACGCGTTGAGGTATGAAATTTTTCTGTAAACTTTTGGAGGTCGAATTTTCAGCGACATTTAACAAAAATTTAAAGTGTTTTTCATTCTCCGTGAAGAATTTATAATTCTTGGAGGGCAAATGCCATAGTGAATTTTAATGTAACGTTTGAAAATTCAGGACCATGGTAAATTATTCGACAGCTAATAAATCATTCTTATCACTTTCGCCTTACGCGATCATAGTGGCACATGCCTAATCAGGAAGTAAACATTGATATAAATCTACTTCCTCTGAGTTTTCACAAGATTTTTAAATATTGAGCTTTCCCATCAGCAGTTTATTAATTCGCCAGTCCATCCCTGGTAGTACTTGACATTTTTATTGTCACTCTATTAGATAATTTTTTTCAGAGTTGATATCAAGTTTTCGTTTTACCGGTAATTCCTCAACCGGAAGTGCATCGTCGTTGAACCTATTGTCAGCCCTTATTACCATAAGAATGCAAACGCTTATCACAAAACCAATACTCGTAATAAATCATAGACAAATTTATTAAGAGGCACAAAAATTAATTAAAACTCACTTGATCTTAATGATCAACTTAAAGAACTTCATAATAAATATAAACATTGATAGTGGTCTGTCAGACCGAGTTTACCGTTTCAAGGTTAACGATCAAAAAGCCTTATTGAAGCAGATGTCGGTCAATTGACGGACAATTCAAAGGAAAATTTTTTCATTTATAATGTTTCAAAGAGAAAAATGAGACGCAGAAAATTTTTTGACAGTTACGTAAACCCACGATTCATTTCCTTAATAGAGTAAAGAATTTCAACAAAGGAGATCTTGGAGAGGAAGATTTACTGTAGGAGATTTGACTACTTATTTTCATACAACAGGGAAAAAGAGGGGAAAAAATCTTTCGACAAAATATACTGATAATAGGTCTCGACTCCCAGAGGAGGCATGTATCCTACACGTCAATATCCTATACGTTACAAGTCCTACACGTATTATCCTACACCTCTTATATGCCACTTGAACGTATCCTAGACGTTCATATCCTACGCGTCGTAAGTGCGACTTGAACAAATCCTCATAACATTTTGATGATGTCACGTCAAAATATGAACGACAAAAAAAACTGCGACAAAATATCGAGTATTTATTTCAAAATAATATATTTTTCGCTACGCATTTCATATTTTTATTCATATTTTTTCACATTGGGACATTAAAATTAAAAGTTTGTGTGGCCCATCGTGAAACTTGTGTGGCCCATCATGAAATCTTTGTGGCCCATCGCAGCACTCAATTTTTGAGTCGCGACGACATTTTATAGCTAAAATCAATGGGATCACTAATTTCATTAAATTTTCCTTAAACTTGGACTTGGAAAAATCCTTCGTGGAATTGTATATGCAAAAGCAAAATTACTACGTATTTCGTATTCTGCCGTGCAGATATTTTGTCGTCAGACATTTTGACGTTGATCTTTGGACGTGACACCATCAAAATGCTATGAGGATTTGTTCAGGTCGCACTTACGACGTGTAGGATAATACGTGTAGGATAACACGTGTAGGACTTGTAACGTGTAGGATATATTACTCCTTCTCCCATTTTCTTGATTTCTGCATTACGTATACAATGTGTCCTCCGAATTACGTGGCTACAAAAAGTAAAAAGTAATCTCATGAAGATACGTGGCTTACGTGGAGACTTTTAACAGCGCCGTTTATGGATTCCATCGTATTTTTGAAATTAAAAATTTCGACTATAGAAATAAAATCAATGATATTTCCACCCATAAGGTATAGGCCGAATCAAAATTCTTTTTATACAGCACCGCACGTGTGTCATTCGAAAAATCGTTAACCATTTTACTTTCCATAATAACGTACAGTCTGACGACTCCCCCCCCCCCCCCCTCCTCCCCCGTAAACTATTAAATTCCGTCAATAAAATAAATCCAGTAGAATAAAAATATCAGGGCAAACAATAAATCTATAGGCAATTTCATGCAGTATACGTGAAAGACGTACTTTTTAAATTAATGCAATATTTTTCGATATAAATCTCCTTTACCATAAAACAATGGCGGAATGAATACATAAACATTAATTTAACTGTCAAAAACCGGATGATTATTTTTTCTTTGATTCTTTCGTTTTTATCTGTCCTAAAGCCCACCGATTAAGTCTCGGATGTAAAAGCTCTGAAATACGGCTCTACCGTAATTCGTTCTCCTGATAATATCAGCCCGTAGGATATTTCTGTTAATTCTAATTTTCCAGAACGACTATACTTCTACCGTATTAAGTCCAGTTTCCATTTTGCAGTAAAACAATGTATATACAATACGTATTAAGAATTTGCCAGGCATCGTGTAACTGCGTCTTTTCCCATAAAAGAGATACCATATTTCCTCACCAAGTATATTATTGATTGTAACTCGATCATTAAAAAATTCGCTGAACTGTATAATTAAATTCAAAATTACAGTTGTGACAAAAAAACGACTTCCCAATCTCGTGACATTGAGAATCGCGAATATTCTGTTCTTAGTTATACGAATTATCGTAAGTACGTGATTCGCGAAGGAAGTTCGTCTGTACTTGAAGAAATTCCAAAAAGCCGTTTATTCCAGTGAAAGAATTTAAAGCCGTGCTAAAGTAAATCTGAACACGTTAAGAGAATGGATGCTGTTCACAGGGTCGAGAGGTGCGGGTGGGTAGGTCTGATTACGTTTCATCCAGGAAACCTTTAACAGAGCTTCATTACGGTATTCGAGCTTCCTCCGAGTTTTCATCTGCAACCTACTGTAAAATATTCTTCGGGTCGATAACCAAAGAAAAGGATATACATATTCATGTACGTTGTACCTGGCTATGGGTTTACGTTATATAGTCTATGCACGTATCTACGTATATACAAGCCATGTATAACACAGAGCACTCCGTTCGGTCTCCTTGGTTACAAAATATCCGTCGGACGCTGTCTAGAGACCGGATGGCTGGAAGCAGTAGTTTTCTTATTTTATTTTCATTTTCTTGTTTGCTTGAGAAAAAGTCGCACGAGAGCGTAATTCTCTGTCCTGAGCGAATTCTCGCGGAAGTGACGTGTGCGAATAGGCGAACCGGGAAGGTAGAAAAGGACGTGACGTGCACCCCTGGGGGTAGGAAATGGATAAAGGATGAAAGAGAATGTATACCAGGAGCCAGAAAGGGACAATATAGAAAATTGTTAAAGGTCCAGTATGGAAGATGGAGTGATATTTTACATCGAAAAGACTTTTGAATGCGTCCAGGAAAATGTTATTTGAATATTTTCCTTTGGTATATTATCGAAAAATATTAAGGTTAGGTCTTCTGGATGGACGTGACTCAGACTCAAGGATTAAACTTACAGTTGTTATTAGCGAATTTTTGTATGCTGATTTGTAATCCGTAAACGTCTCTCTTGATGAAAAAAGTAACGTGCATTTTTTTTATATTTTTGAATACACAACAATTTTCTCAGTGATAACGAATCAGCGGATGTTTAACGATAGCACGGACGCGAATCACACTTCAAGCGTGAAATCTTCACGGAAACGTGATTAGAATCTTATTCTCAAATTTAACTCGTAACCCCTGGCTGCTCCGTGATAAATTGGCACGGTTATTCCCACGGTAATTTTTTACGATAATAAATGATACTTTAATAATAATTTTGTTGATAGACACAAAATTTTGTTATCTGCGTAACTAATGACTGTTGTGGGTTCATATTGTTTCAGGATCTTTAACCATACAGTGGTGACGCGTGGTCTGACAGAGCCGACAGGTGTACATTTTTTATGACAAGAAAAAAAACGCCTCCATTGGAGGGTTAATTATATTTTTCATTCTATTCATTCTCGTTATACAGTGCAAAAGGTATAGTCGAGTTTCTATGAATTTCCCATGGACTCCGTTTAATAAATTAAAAAATAGAACTGCTGTGTTAAGATATCAAAATGGGCTCAGTGGTTATTTTCATTTAAACGTCATTGAACCTTGTTGTATAATATACATTAACGAAAATAAAAAAAAAACAGATAAAATATTTAATTTCGTAAGTTGTTAATCAAATCTATTTTCGCGCACGGAACTTCCCAGTCAATATTCCACCGTTAAAATTACGTGTATATAACAGTACTATATCAGAGGGTATAAACCTCTCTCATTTGTCGGTTTAATCGACCGCACTAATTAGTCCGAAAAATTCAACAAGATAACTTTTCCACAGTTCTATATACCTGTCAAAGCCATTCATCCCTTCCCACCGGCAAACATGATTACGTTTCCTACAATCATTCTATTCCAACGTCTAAAAATACCCCAAAAAATAAGATCCATGAATCGTATAACAAAAGACGCTGTCATCGTTATAACAACTCGCGCAGCTCATTGAGAACATATCAAAAAGCGAAAAAGCTCCTATATCGAATGCTTATTCCATGATACTATCCATGGACCAGTATCGCGCAGGCTTCTATGGAGGAAGAGGTAGAGTGGTGGGAGAGTGAGAGAAGGGGAAGATTGAGAGGGATAGAAGGTGAACCAGAGTAAGGAAGATAGTAGATGAAGAGAAGAGAAGACTGAGAGAGAATGTGAGAGAGAGAGAGAGAAAGAGAGAATATGAGAGAAAGAGCCAGTATCCGTGTATGAGTGTATCAGAGAGACGCCAATGTAGAGAGCGTCGTAGCGAATTTTCGTCAGTAGCATCGCGACGCCGGACCCGTATTCGAGCATCCCCTGATTCTCGTACCAACCCTACTCTGTATTCTCTCTAACCTGTTGCCTTGACAATCAGATAAAGCACGACTCCCTCAAAATGTTCGTTAAATAACGCAACTTCCGCGTAAGTGCGATTGCCAGTCGCGCGTGTACGCGTCAAATATGAATGGGCCTGTCATTATGGTAAATGCATAAAACTTTTGCAACTTCGTAAGGGAGCTTTTTTTTATATATGCGTTTTACGTGCGTTCCATAAGTTTTCTTTCTTTTTTCTGGTGCATCGGAACGAACGAGTACGATGAAATTTCCTGGTGAGGCTGTTACTTATCATTGTTTGAATAACCTGGATAATTCGTTGAATTGTTATCGCGCTTGGACGAGAAAATTTATTATTTTTTTTCTCTATCTATTATTCTTTTGCCTTGCGTACAATTTAACTCTTTCTTTGCTGTGGTACGATTTAACTTTCTTTCTCGCTCGTGCAGCCGTTTCTTTTTTTTTAATTGAAGATTTTATGGATAGCATTTCAATTGGAATTAAAGTGATTCGCTGTGACTAAGGATTTTTCAAATTTTCTGGAATTAGCGTGTCCTCAAGGCAGCGGCTGTCTTTCTTCATTTCCAATGGATTCGGGATTGATTTACGCGCAGCCATTATTTCGTTCGCTTTCACCGATAGCGAGCTTCTCGCACAGATCTTTCCCTTTGAGAAAGTAAGTAAATCGCATTCTTCGAACGCGCTATATACGTTTATTAGGAATTCGTGGGGTAAAAGAAAGAATGTCCGATAGCCTTTTTTACGAGGGACTCATAAAAAAAATATAATAGCGCGTCAGGAGTAACGATTTTATCTATTTATTTTAGTAGCTAATGGCATTTACAACCTGGAGCACTTAAATTTTCAAAGATAAGTAAACCAGAAGCTCTTAGGATTACGGGTTTATTAAAAAAAATAGTTATAGTGTACATTTACAAGCCTATTTAATGTATACGCCATAGACTTCCTTGACTCATCGTTTATTCTCAATCTTTTAAATTCCAATTATTCGACTTTCAAGATGGTCGGGAAATTTACTACTAATTGTCGTCACCTCTCGGAATACACGGGTAATCACATTACATTCGATCATTCGACCAAGCTGCCATTAAACCTGCAATTCGTCTGGCTACTCGTCGGACACTCTACTTCTAGATATAGACATACAAGCAGCTACCTTTATATCAACCTTTTTTTTCACGCTTCGCTCCCACCCAGCTATCTGCTTTCGCTTGATCATTTCTAAGTGCCACTTCCAACATCCCTTTTATCGCAACCCTCGTAAAGTTTCGCGAAATCCTCAGACTGGACAATTCGCAGATAATAAATCCGTACCAGGCACCTTTTACTCTTTCGCCGTGTTGCAATTTCAACGAGCGAGAAAGAAATTTCAAAAGTCCCTACCGAAAAACTTGTCGAAATCTTCAAGAACCCGAGGACGTTTATTAGTAAGACAAATACTCGACTATCCGTTAACTACGTTACGGACGTAGAGCTTTTCGAGTCGAGCGTAGGAACCGACGCCCTAACGAATTTCTCAAGGCGTCCACCCTCTGGAGAACAAATGCGTCGTGAACATCCACGTAATCGTAGGAAAGAGAAATTCTTCTCCTCTCCTTCTACCTTCTGTCCCACGAGAGACTTTCGAAACGTTAACAGCCCCTTTCGAACCACCGGGTGATTTTTTAATCTGGAGTACACGTTATATCGTAACGAAAAAAAATACACGGAATGAAAATTTGGGTAAAAATGAAATTGGCAAATGTCTTCGAATGTATTTTGACGATCATTGGATAACCTTGAATATACGGGTTTTTTTTCGGTTAGTCTAATAAATTGAGGTAATAGGGTGTAAAGTATCTGGTAGTCGGTTAAGTTGGCAGTAAGGGATGATTTGGGTTTGAATTCAAATTCGTGAGGAATCTTAGGGGTTAGCAATCTGAGAAGGGGTTATCCTTCTTGCGGTGAGTTGGACTTGAGCTGGAATGGAGTCTTCCTTGAGGAAGTAATTAATATAGGAATTTGAATTCTTACCTTGTAATTTCTTGTATTTTTTAATCACGATGGAAATGACGTTTTGAAATTTTTTTTCTTTGCGATATTTTAATACCGTTTTATCGGAGTGATTACGATATGCTAATTTACTTTATTGGATTACTCGATGCTGGTTGTGATAACTGTGAGCCGTGGGATTGAAGATTAAAAGAATTCGTGAGAATCCATGTAACGAGGTTAAATTAATTAGTCAATGTCCTTAATGATGTTTGTATTTGGTAATTGCGTCAGTCGCGTTAGGCTAAGAGGTTTACAAGAAGGAAAGAAAAATGATTAAACACTCCTTTACGAGGCTCTTTGCCTAATAACGTTTAATAGGTTATTAAGGGTATAGTGCATAGGGAGAAAAAAATTATGAAATTAGATGAAGGATGCTTGAAAAAAAAATCAAATTTCTTTATACACTTTATGGATTTGAGAATCCTACGATACATATTAATTGTATAAGTAAACAATGGGAATTGACCATTTTTATAGAAGGCTTAAGTGTATTCTTAAATTTCGAGTATTCGCATGAGATTGTACCGTATCGAACGTAAATATTTTTGGGAAAAATTTCGATATCCCTACTACAGTATATTTTTGAAATTTTATTACGTTTTTATACTGTAATCAATTATCGTAAATATATTGATCAAGGAATTACTATTAAACATGATTTACAATATCGAAAATTAGGCTGGACTTATCTCGACGCTTGACTGCACTTATCACAGGGAAGCAAATTGCTATCGTTATTCCTTATCGATACAATTATGCGATAAAATGTGTTCAAGGTCCCACGAGCTTTTACTCCCTTGCCTATTGCGTTTAATTATTTCGATAACAAATCAAATTCGTTATTACACGAATTTATAAAACGGGCATTTTCATTCTTCACGTATAGCTACAGTATTATACCTCAGCAAATATATTCGCCGTAAAAACGTTATTAAAAGAAAACTTTATTTTTAATCTCATCCGAGCTCATTAACACTTTCTGCTAATTGACATGGCATCACGTATTGTATTTAATCAAAAAGAATTTTCTAATTCTTTATGTAACGAACCACGACCGTTTGATCTCTCGTATCAAAAGTTCGTCATTTAGTACATCGTCAGATTTAATATAATTATACAACGCAATCACACGCGATAATTTTATTCCCTTGTATTATAGTCTAATTTAATTCATTAACTTTGCTAAAAATATAATATACGATATCACAGGATTTTGTCCCAAAAACGTATATCAAATTCCTTTATGTAAAAATTGTGTATCGACATTCCAACGTCGATAATTCCTGAAGCGCATTTGACATTCACTGCAAAAACATCCCCTACCTGAATTAGGCTTTAATATACGGTGAATAATTAAGGGCAACCACGTAAACTGCAGACTCAACCGTCATTCTAACACTTGAGAATTTCTTCCTCGAAAATTTGCGAACTTGCGATAAGACTCTGCCGTATCGCCAGAAACTTTCGTCACTTGGAAGCTCAGCGGAAATTATCGTGACCCTCTTGTTAATTCATAACTCTGACCGAACTTCCGGATTTCTTGTCAAACTAAGGACTAACTGTTACGTAACACTTAGTATAGTGTACCTTGTTCCACCTACGATGATTAGGATGAATTGTGGTGAATAATTGATAATTTGGTGTGACGTCATTGTACTGTCGATTAAACTTCTGACACTGGCAGATTTTACGGCGCTACTAGTAACTTCTGACAATATGGTTAGATACTGAATGGAATTAAAATTGTCTTGGATAGTCTTTTTTTTTGCTTGGATGAATTCGTAAATTATTTTCTTCCCTAACGCAATTTAAATATTGATGAAATTGCAAAAAACTTTTTCAATCATATACCTATACCTTCGATTTCATCTGTCTATCTGAAGGTATATCGGTGCACGGTTTTTTCTTTGAATTCCTTACCTTTTGAGATTCGATATAGATACGTTTCGGAGAAACGGTGAAAAGGTTATATAATATAGAAAACGAAATCTGTCTCCTGGCCAGCTTGTTGCTTGGATTGATAACGTTTGAAAAAAAATATTCTGAGAAAAGACATTTGAATGGCAATCAATTCTTTGCCTTCGAGATCGGTTATAATATATTCAAGGCTATAAATAAGTTTGATACAAAAAATAATAATTAAAAAATAGAGAAAACGTAATAAAATCGATTTTTTATAATTTTGGAATATTTTTGTCATTCTTGTTGTACGATCTGTACGGAACGGTATTATAATAACGAAACAAAAGTGTCTTTCTGCGTCGCTTGATCGTGCTAGTGTAAAATCGAATCGGCAGGAAACTGTGTTAAAATGGAAAAAAAAGTTTTCAACAAGAAACAGAAGTCCAAAGACAAATATTCCTGAGGGAAGATCCAATATCTCTGAGGATCTCAAAGTTTTTCAAGATATTCTCCAGTGACATTGAAATGTAATGAGACGAAAATTCCCCGGAAAATCTCACGAAGATCGGATATCAAAAGTCCGGATACGAACAAAAAAAAAACTTCGCAAACGGATAAAACGTTTCCCACGAAACGTCAGTGTCATGATAAAACAAACCAAAGCGTCGACAAACAAAGTCCATTAATTCATTCAGTCGTGTAATAATTTTCCAAGTAAAAGGAAAGATTGATAACAACACCACTAAATTGACACTCAATTTATAATAGCCGTGTAACGGTATCAATTTAATCTTCGCACGAAATGATAAACACAATAGCCCCGGTTTCCTTTGAAATATTAACCAAACCCCGTAATACATACGCATTAGATATATATATACACACATGCATTACATAATATACTTACATTTCTCAAGGCCACGATAATATATTTACATAATATCCACATATCTCATGCTCACGATTATCCAGGACATAATTCTCACGAATAGCTCAATAATTTTATTCATCACTCTATTCATCATCGATTCCTATACGTTAGCAAAGAGGACTCATATTCAGTCCCCCCATTCCAAAAATTCATCAATCTGTCCACGGTGTTGGATATTTCATTTATACGCAGAACAGTGTCGCCATCTCGGATGGGTCAAGAAACTAAAAATACTTAAAAACGCAACGTAACAATTTTTGTAATATTCTCACTGGTCTCCCTTAGTCGCTCTTCTGTTAACGCTGACCTTTCATTTTTTTTAAGTTTTCCCGCATTTAAATAACAAGAAAATTTCATTCCCTTGCAAATTCCCTGTTAGAGACTTGACGTAATTACCGGTGTGATAAGCATTATCTCTCGTTCCTATTTATCAAGAAGTACTGCATATATATTTGTATGTACGCTAGACTACTGTAGACTGTAAATATTTATATACTGTTGTGACGTTACGAATGACGTCACTTTCAAGAGGAAGTAGAAGTGCTCGCGTTCCTCTGGAGCGTAGCTACTGCTCCACATTAGCCACCCATCTCCACGGAAAAAGACTACAGGGTAATGCAATGCTCCAAAAGAAATAATTTCTAATGCTTTACTTCGATTATAGGTTATGTCTATGTAGGTTAACAACGCCATCTGCATCACGAGGAATATTGGACTGGACTACTCTCGATCGTACGTCAGAAAGGAGCTACGATCCTCGATCGTGAGATCAAGAGTCTAACTACAGTCATTCCACGAATAAAAGATCTTGTCTAGGAAACTCTTTTACCTTAAAAGTCATAAAAAGATGACCCCTCCAAAAGCTATTCTACTCGTGGACTATATGCACTATCTGTTCAATGTTTTCGCGAGCGGAACTTACACGATATGAAATTTCATTGATTCGCCAACATTGACACATTTTATAATTATTTAAAGTCCTAAATAAAAGGGCTTGGTCAATTGTTATCGTTAATCTGTGTATCTTTTGGTTCCTTGGTTTTCTCCGTAAAGATCTTAGCCCCTCTGCTATTATGTAATTAGAGGCTGAACTGTCAAACAAGCAACGAATCTTGGGAATTGTCGTTTACAGATTTCGGAAAAGACAACGTCCCGTTAGGACGTCTAGGACCCAGGAATTGTCCTGTCCTCGTTATAGTTATTTCGTTATTTGTTATAGTCAATACTGAGCTACCTTGTGGGATAACTGTAGCACCTAGAGCTATATATAAATCAGGTGTGATTGTCAAGAATGAGTTTACGCTTGAAGTTTGCACGTTGCCGCAAAGGATGTGAAAACGTAATTTATTTTACTGCGCCACCTCGTTAGACCAGCAAGCGTAACGAGATTATGCATATCAGAAATACCAGTAGAGTCATGGGTAATCCGCATTCCACTTGATAAAACCAAATGGGTGTGCATAAAGTTGTTCAAGAAAAATATTTGCTCGGCAAACGGACTCTTTTGTCTTGAAAGACCAAGCAAAATGCTTTGAGGGATGTGAGATTTTACTGCACCTCGTAAAGTTTTTAATCTCTTTTCGCATCGTTGGATTTCTTCTTTTTTCCTTTGTTCGAAAACATCGACTCACAAAGCTGTCGTGTTTGATAAATTTCAAAAGTCAAACAAAGTCCAACGTTGAGGGCTTTTTTTAATGAACTTTTAATTATACAATTTACAAAGAATATAATGCTTGTCCATTACTTGAATTAACGTATCATATTTTTAGAACTTAAGGGATCACTCTCATGTGAAATTAAAAAAAAATCGGTTTCTTTTTTCTTGTACATTTCGAAAGTATAGCTCTTTGAAAATGTACTATTAAAATTTCATTTAATTATTTCAAGTATTTCGGCTTTTACAGCCTTCTATATGACGAGCGGTCGGACGAACGACTTTTCTTTTTTCCTTTTTCTTCTTTCATTGTAATGCACAAACATTCTAGAACATTCCTAAGGGGTATTACTCATCTTTGTGACCTAAAAGCGTGACCTCCGCGCATGAGAATGATCCCTTAAATATTATTTATTTTATGTCGGAAAGGAAAACATTTATTCAGGCAATAATGGCGTCTCTCAAAGGATTCTTTGTTGTTTTTGAGACAGGATGAGCCGAAACACGCGATAGTCTTCAAAACGCAGCAGAAAACTCAGGAAAATACCGTTTTTTAAATTTCCCGCGTAATTCGCATCAATGCTTTCGAAAAGCCCGTAAAATAATTCATCCGGATTCCAATGGCGTGAAAAATATCTTGATTGTATTTTAACGACTTTCAAAAGCACGCCAAATGAATTACCTGGAGATAGATTGATGTCGGGAGTTCATAAAAATCCATTCGCAGAATTTATCAAAAGGCATATGGTGAATTCAATGAAGCGTACAAAATATCGTTAATTCTTTTTCATAAATTTCAAACCACTTTTCTACGCTTTTAAAATATCTATCATAAAGTTCAATTGTCAAAAAAAATAGAAAACGAAATTTAACTCGTTATTCGTCCTTTTTCCCAACGGATTCATTTAACAATCATCTTGTACGTTTTAAAATTTACTCGAGTCGATGAAATTAAAAAAGAAGAAATTCAATGAACATTCCACGATCACGCTCGATTCACTCTTGATAATTTTCCCTTGTAAATTCAACGGGCGATAACGTAGATTCAAGCTTTTAAGGCAGCTTTCCGTTAAGAGGGAGTCAGAGAGATACGAGATTCACATAGATATCTCCTTAATCCCAGCATGCATCCATGAAATTCGAGGAACTCGCAGGTTTAGGGGAGACGAATCCGAGTGGTCCTTTTGTATCCCTCGTAAACGTAAAGCCCAGAGTCGTACACGACTGAAATGTCCCTGCAGTTTCAGAGGATTCTGTATTCGACATACGGAAGGAAGAAAGGAAGAGAAAGACAATGAAACGTATTGGGATCTGACACGTAGAAGGGAGTTACGTATGACGTAGTCAATATGGCGTCAGAGTAGGTAGCTCTTTCAAAATTAGTGCAAGCTGCCGGATTTCATTATTAGTTTAAAATGCTTTTAAGATTAAAAAATATTCGTCGATATGCAATCACGAGTCCTTTCCTCAACGAATATATGTACAAGGTTAAACATTTTTTCCCACCAGATGTCGCAGGCGTCACACGTCAGATCCCAATAGCAGATATAGTGTTAGGCGCGATAAACCTTCAGGATTTTTGAACTTCCCGCGCAGACTTTTTAATAAATGGATCAGTGGACAATCTGCTTCTTTGGAACTAGAAATCAAACCGTTTATTTTCAGTCCGTTACAAAATACAACACAAACGTTTTTCTTCAGTGAGCTCGCATACCCAACAACTTTTTCGGGTAGCTTCAAAACTCATCGACACTCACGCCACCTCTACCGCTCACTAGCGCCCCACCTTATTTTTTAACCAGAAAATAATTCTTATTGTTATTCTTAACAAGACTTCACCAGAAATTGGACATCCGTTAAACGCAATTACATAATAATTGTCACTATTAAAAGAATAATGCCCAAATGTTTTATCCAAAATTTCGCAGAGAACTGCTTCATTCCACATTGCTCCCAATCTCTTAGGTCTGATTTGACGTTGTTTAAAAATTACCACGCCTGGACTGTTAAGAAAAGTTTACTTTTCACTTTAAAACATTTTCAAAAGCTGCGCTAGGCAGAGTCAAGTATAAACAGACAAATGGGCTTCGGACTTTAGAACAAAGAAACATGGACGCGCACGAACCTGTTCTTTCAAGCAACTTTGTATCTTGTGGTGAGAAAAGGTTGTATTCTTCTTTTCTTAAAGACTTACCATCTTGGTACAAGGTTATGACATTAAGTTTTTTTTTTTTAAGAGAGAGATGATGAATTAATTTATTCTTCCATCGCGAAGGAAGTAACTTCACTCTTCATTTCCATTTTTCCTTCTTTCATAAATGCTTTCTGAGCGCCATGAAAAATGACGTACGTTGTTATCTCAGGCGAACGAAATTTAATCCTGTCGTCCTTCTCCTTCTTTCCGGTCCTTTATCCCACGTACATATCTTATTTTTCGATGGAAAGACCCATGTGGGATATATCGTACACCAACGGATATGGGGGGCAGCAGTGATTCGTTCACCGCCTTTCAAGCTATAAACACATGTGGCATATTGGACAATATTCTTGATGCTGACCAGATACCGTGAAATCAATGTTATTATCAACATATACCGCAGCATACCAGCCATGGACCGATGACGTAACTTGAATGTGATGATATTCTCTAAGCCCAACTGTGACTCGAGTATTTTAAAAAATTGTAACAAACTGCAGAATATGAACCTTTCATATTGATTTCATCATACATGGTACTAATTTAATCATCCACATGTAATCGGCAAAACAAACTAGAACACGGTCCAAGGATTCCGTTACCATGGAAATCCTGTGTGCATGATTTTTGGTGAACTACGCAATTTTCAATGTTGAAGTCGGGGTTAAAAAAATGATGATAAAATGGTAGTCGTGAACGGTTTTTAAATCGTTATGAAATTTTTCACGTACAAAAAAAAATATTGAGATCACAATCAAAAGAAATGGAATCTGTGTGTAATCTACTGTTAAGCATTGATAAAGCCTTATAAACGATGCTTTTCGTTCCGCCCATTAGTCTCGCATACTATTATTATCGAATCAGTTAAGGGGACCTGGGGAGTGCAAACGGCCATCTTGAATCTCCAATCAAGAAAATCGTAAATTACTCGAAATGGATGCATCATCTTTATCGAACTTGAGTGCACGCATACTTATGTAAATTCTACGATCACTGATATGGCACTAGCGTAAGGAATAATTGCAAAATAATGGCATGAGATGCTTGCAAAATTTTCATACAGGCATTTTACACGTAAAAAAATTGCATGGAAGTCATACCTTCGTTCGTCAGTTATTCTATATAAAAGTGTCGTGTAAGTAACAATGCAGCTTGTAAAAATATGTACGCACTGCGTTTGCATGAGAATCTATTATTACTTATTAATTACGATATTCCATATTTGAGGTTATGACGTACTACTCAGTCTCCCTTAAGGTATAATCGGTTTCAGGACAGGCTCAAGATTCAATTGAAAGTTAAATGAAGGATTTACTGTTATCGTATATTAATCTTCTTCTCTCGCGAATTAAAATTGCATAATTATCGGAGAACAACAATTTTGAATATTAATTCACGAATTGACGAAACGTGCGTTGATCCTAATATGCACTAATTAGATTTAGAAGCCGAGAGTCATTTCCATTATGGTTCATAAATATTTTAGAAGCTCGTAGATCGTAATACACCCTTTGTTTATCTGAGGAGGAACAAACACTGTCAAAAACTTTATTATACCTTTCTATGGGAAAAGAGGTAGAAGAAATAACATTTTTTAAAGGTTACAAATATCTCTTCCGTTTGGTATTCACATAACGGTAACAAGTGTATTTTTTTTCTTACAATTTTTTTTCTTCACCCTTGTCGTTATCATTTTACTTGCGTGTCAATCGTTCGCCAAATCACCAATAACGAATTCCTTATTTTGGACAATTTTTATTCCAAACTTTCTTACACGTATTTGAAGATCCCTATCGATTTCTTTGTAAGCATGCAAACGAGGGTAAAAATTTTACGTGCCACTTTCTCCTCGATCGGGACGATCATCTGCTAGGGAGATAAATCCTCATCTGCGTACCGAAATGACAAAAGTTTTCAACCCTCCGCATAGATTTTTTTTCGGCATAAAGTATCGCCCGAAGATAAAAGTCCGCACGAGATACGTATGGTTTACTGAAAAATGTAATTATCCGTTTGTCGAGTCATTACGGATTCATACAGCCATATTGAGTTACGTTATAACTTTCAGGAAGATATGATCAATGAATTTTAGTCAAATATATATGTATGTATGTACCATCAAACTGCTCGTTTTGTTTTTTGAAATTTTAGTAAACTATTCCCTAACAACTTGAAAATATTTCCCTCCATAAAACCCAAGGTACCTATTAGTAATAATATCGAAAAATCGTGACCTTTTGAAGATTTAGTATTAGTATGTCAGATAATAAATCATCAATGGATGATACATAGATCTGATAAAACAAAACACATTAGTCATTATACTAACCGAATATGAAAGACCTTGGGATACATCAAGAGATTTGTTAATGATTTTGGAAAAGATAAAAAATGTTCAATATATGGACCAAACAGCTTCCTAATAATTTTTCTAACAGTAATTATATCTCCTTCAAGGGTGAATTATTTTTTCTTCGCTTTCCCTTCAACAGATCCCATTGATAGATCATTTACATAAATCTCCTTGAGTGTCGAAAATACAGTCGACTCTGTATAAAATCGTGCACCCGGGGCTCTGAGACGCGATAACTAACGAGAGAGCGATATTACGGACAGCCCCTACTCCACTGCAATAGTAGGCTGGCGTTCGACAGAGTGCGGGTAACACGCGTGCTGAGGCCCAGAAGAATGGGGTAAGCCTTAGCCCAGAAGAAGGGTAATAGCTTAGAAAGAGAGCTCAGGAGAAACGCGATTATACGGAGCGCCTCTACAGCTAGAAGTTGACTTCACTTCAGATTAATATAAAAAAGAACTGTTTTATCTTCCTTACTCCTAATTCATCTTATTTAATTACGCACTACTTTTACCAGCTCGCGTGATAATGCATGCGCAACTATCTTTTAGTCTACTTCACCACTTGTCTAATTACTTACATGAAAATCGAGCATGTCAGGTCACTCTTGTAAGCATCGTTGAGTGTGATCAAGAGTGTTCCTTTGTTTAAATTCACAAGGCAGTTTACGACAAACACTTTTAATTGACTAGATAGTTGTAGAAACAAAAAGAAGCATACTGACTTACCGATACCTATAGTATAGCGTTGTTTGTAATTTTGAATAAGTCACGTTGCACAGGCGTCTTTAGAAAAAAGAAATATATATACTGGGTTATTCAGCCCAAAAGCACCACCTGAAGTAACGCGCCCATTTGATTCTTATGGTAGAACCATGCTCAGGTGGTGCGTTTGGGCTGAATAACCGGGTATATAGAAAAAAATATATATATGATTTTACATACCGGCAAGACTTATTATGAGCAAAATTGTGTAAAGTTAAGTTCACGCGATTTAAGGTTTGAGGGTTCTGTTGCATGCCAAAGGTCGAAGTGTCCCTGAGAGCTTTATAACTTTTGTGGCAGAGCTCAAAGCATCTGAATGAAATAACGTGGAAAATCATTAGTAATATATTTTAGACGTCATCCTCATTCAAAGTACTTTATTACCACTGTGGTATGGAAACAAATGATTTGTTAACTCCAATCGTTTTCAAGGTCTTCATTACGTACGTTTACCCGGGCAAGTTTTTCAAAAATTACTTACATGGTCATTAAATAACAGTAGACGGTAACATAATATACAGAGCAAAAGTATATGCTCTTCTATCCAAGAGCATGCTGTATCTCAAAGATATTATCGTTTTCTTGCAGATTTTCCTATCGACGCTGAATTAAACTTCGAGCGTAATGAAGATAGTCGCAAGCGTCTACCTCGAAGTTTGGAAAATCTTCAATCCACGTTGAGACTGTACATGGACTTTTCACGGACCTCCAATGAAGAAAAGCTCTCCGCCATTGGTCTAGATCCCAGAATGTAATTAAAAAGAGGTGTCACAAGAGTCAGGCAAGAAACTAGTAAAATTGCAACGGAAGGAATGGCTGTAACTGGTGACGCGATGCTACGATCTTCGATTTCGTATTCGCCATTAAAATAATAATAACCTTTAAAATGTCATGTTACATCACATGGACTACGACACGCAATTTAACCAACTGAATGCCTCTTTGCTCTATCTGAAGCAACTACTCCGTGGCGTAACGACGATGAATCATCACGAGAACATTAGCGACATCTTTCGGAAGTTAAACATCACCGAAGAGGATATCGACTATGTGAACAACTTCAGCTTTGCCATTCTTCCAACCGTGCACACAGTGCCGGCGCCGTGCTACTGCAATGGCGTAGTACGAGATTTGGCGCTTTCTTACAAAGTTTATCATGGATACGTTGCTCTGATGGTCTGCATCTTCGGCACCGTTGCTAATATGCTCAACATTGTTGTTCTAACGAGGAAAGACATGGTGACTGCGCCCATTAACAGGATATTGACCGGTCTTGCTACGGCTGACATGCTAGTTATGGTCGAATACGTTCCGTTTGCTGTTTATCGTTATATTGTCTTACAAGATCATAAGATATTTCCATTTGGATGGGCAGTCTTCATACTTTTTCATATGCACTTCACCCAGGTTCTTCACACTATCAGTATAGGACTTACCTTGACTCTGGCAGTATGGAGATACATCGCGATCAGGTGAGTGAAACGAATGTTTTTATTTTATTCTTTTCTAAGTCTTTCTTGTATCTTCCTGCCTTCCTTCCTTTCCTTATGGCTTTATCCTCCGTAGAGGGACATATTCCATTAACTAGACTGATCGGACGAGATAGAGGAATTCACTAGACAGTATCAGTTCGCGAGACCTCTTGTAGACAGGTCCTGGTGTGCGTGAACCTACAGAGTTTAGACACCGAATCCGAGTAGTGTTGAACAAAATCCGTATATATATAGGAACTCACTTAGGTTTTCATAAGAAAACCCATTGGTGTTTCTTATACCTTAGGATGATTCTATCACTGGGTCTTTAAACCAGCTTTCGTACGTAGTTTATCTGCAGCCACACGCTCTACACTTTAATACCAGGACATGGCGGCCATTTTGAGAAGCTCTGTCACACATTTACACTGGGGGTTGTTTTCAAGGAGAATGTTTGACTAGGGCATGAATTCCAATTACATTTGGCACGGTGTGAAACCTGTCGGAAATGTTTGACTAGTAATTTACCGAATCAACTTCATATTTCAGTCGCGGTCCTATTTTCTTGGGCAGTGGGAATCTTTGATAATCGAGGCGTGTCGTAGATTAGGACGAATGCTATGTTTACCTACGTCACGCTTAATGTACGTGTCATTGCTCGCACTATTAATGTCTACATTTCGTTCAGTGACGTAGTTATAACTTATAATGCTTTTGGATTTACCTTCTACTACTGTGATTCTTTCCGGAACATTTCCTTCCTATTTCATCCTATCATCCATTATTCATGACTCGACGCTATCAACTTTTCTATATAGACATTTCGGTCTCGCCAAACATGAATGCGTTAATGATCCTTGCCGTCGATTCTTCCAAGATAAACTTCTTAACTGTGTCGAGTCATGTTTCACGATTAGGGTCGCGGGCAATTGATGCTTCCCTTATATCTATGTAGCGATTGCGAATTTATTCTCCGGGCACGTTTGACTTGATTTCCTGTTTCTGTTGGATAATGCCTTTCGTGACGGCCATTATAAAATTTTACAGAATCAAAATAGTAGGAGTAACTTAACTATTTGTCTTTTGGTAGTAAATGATTAGCAACGTGTCATTTATTAGACTTTTTACATAAAACATAACTCATCGGTATTCGAATGATTTTCAATACTTTTTTTCAGCGATAAAAAGCGAATTTGTCGTTGACATTTTTTTTTTACAACTTCAACGCCATTTTCTGTCCCGTGCAACTTTCTCGAGGAAACCTAATTAAAAAAAGTGTTGACAGAATATAAAATTTCGTTCGACAGGTATTTCATTAAAATGTCTAAGATAAGTTTTCTACCGATAACGCGACATGACGTACTGAATTAATTATAGGTGTTTCCAGAATCATAAAGTCCCCTTCTGACATTCTTATTCCAACTGTTTACAAAACTCACAAAACTTATTCACGGGACGGAACGCGTGAATAAGACATGAAAAAATGAGTCTGCAAAGAATAATCACGCATCTCATGTTACAATCATAAAAAAGATGGAGTACCTACGGACAGTCTCATCTATACAGATGCCCTGAGTATCACGCAACAATATTTTCAATAAAAAATTGTACAGTCCATAGCAAAAGCTGGGGATCCCTTTTTTTGTATGTAAGGGTCGCAAATCCTGTTCGATCCGAAATGTTTTTGTCGACCTTGAGGAACATGAGGTCACGATAATCATACTCGATATAGCAAAGGAAGAGCAGAGCGTTAGATACTCATGAAAAAAAATTGATCAAATCACTCCGTGATCAATGTTCAATCAAAAACCGTTCCATCCGATTGGTTGTTCACCCAACGTATCATCATTGACGTTTTGTCATTGGTTGAGATTTTCTAACCCATAAGATCATCCCTTGTAACGTATTAACGGTAAGCTCACGAGCTGGTAACGTTAAGCTATGTACACACGTGGCCCTATTTGCATAGATTATGGCGCGTAATAAAGTGAGCTTAACGATAAGAGATTATCATGCAAATCGTATAGGTAACGTGGTTTGTTTTCCTGTCTACAACTATCCACGTGTATTCATTCCGAACGTTCTTTTCTTTTTTTGCAAACAGTGAAAAGGTACAATGACAATTTTAGCGGATAATTAACGAGGCTTTAGAACTTTTCCATAAATTCACACCAGGTCTCCTAATAGCGTATAATCACTTTTTTATGACCGTTAATAATTATTTAACATCCCTGTATAATTTATTTGCCATTAATTGCGCTCCGCCGCGTTAATCAATTTTGGACAATTTTATGTAGCACAGTCTGCACTTGACACGTTGGCTAATGATTTTCATGGTACCGTTATGAGGGGTAACCTTTAAGAAGACAGTGGCAAATAGCTCGAAACCCTTCTTGTCGCTATCAGCTACGTATTCGGATTGCTATCTTTCGCTGTACAAAGCCATGCAATATCCAATCAGCACGCCGTGATAAAAAGGTCGTTCGGGGTGAAGGAAAATGGTATTATTGGAGACCAACGTGATTCTTGGTATATCGAAGTCCAATCGGAAATAATCGAGAGCAAAAAATTCATTGCTATGGCTTTACGTAATTTTTTATGGCCCCTTTTTTTTCTTTTTCGTAGGAATCCTTAGAAACTCTAATTCATATTCAGCAGCGATTTTATTGGCTTTTTGTTTTAAGTAAATGGGACTTGCGAGTTGTATGTGATTTTACTGTGTATCCGGTGCGAATGAATTGCGGAAAATTGTTATTTTCAATTTCGCTTTAATTATTTCGAAATTAAGGCCGTATGCAGGTTCGGTTATACAGGAAAGCTTTGAAAGCTTTCGGAGTCCCGTATTACTCGGCTGGAATTTTCGATTCCTTCGTTTTCAACGGGCATACAAATTTACTTTCTCAAAACTTACAGTCCTCTTTACACCCGACGCTGCTTCAGCTGGCGTTCACGAAAGTTTCGTTTCACGCTGGAAAATCGAAGCAGATATTCATCAATGATACGGACCGTTAGATACTTCTGTAAATAAGTTTAAATTCGCGTAAAATGCGGAGATCTTTCATTCAGATTCGCATTAAACGAAATGAAAACTCGAACGATGAGGATGACGCTATTGTTTGCTAAATTTCATAGAAATTTCATATAGTTTAAAATCGAGAGAGATGCAAATTCTATAGCGTTGCGAAATTCATATCGTTATCAATCCAGCATGGGCAAAAATGTCCCATGAACTTCCGTAGGAACGTTTCAAGTCCTATGGACGCCCTATGGGCATTTATGGGACATTTGTGCTACGTGAGACAGAACCGATCGTTATCATCACGTCACGTAGTCATCACTAAAAATTCTATTGATTAAATTATTCCTCCAGATTTCCACAACACAATCACTCGTGGTGTTCAGCATCCAGATGCAGAATAGCGCTTTGGAGTAGCTTCCTGGCACCCTTCGTCGCTTGCGCGCCAAGTTATCTCGTTTTTGGGGTGAGGGAATTGGCACGGATATTTATCATCCCTTATTATGTAATCAACGTTAAACAGCATCGTTAGCACGTAAATTAACGTCAATTATTCTACTGATGGATCGCAGTCAATTACATACCATTTACTGTAATTGGGGATTGATTTTTCATAAATTTAATTCCTACCTAATTTTTTTTTGAGAATGACCTACCCGTCCTTGTAACCTTCTCTTTATTCGTACTGGCAGATAAATCAGCAGAGACTGTACGAAAATGGTACCGAGGAGATTCTTTATCACGTGGACGCGAATTATACTGGCGGCAAGGGTGTTCTTTATCAGCTTAATTTTTGGGTCCTCGGGGTGGTAGTGAAGCTATTACCCTGTCTCATCCTCACCGTCATCAGTTGCTGGCTGATAAAGGCTCTTTACAGGTGAGACATCTTGATTATCTAAGGGTCCATTTAACGAGAAAATTGTAAGTGTCTACGATGGTACTTTCTACCCTGGTAACTTGGAGGTATGGATCTTTCCTTGCTATACATAGCTCCTGTCTGCAAATTTACTGTTTAGAAAGTCAAATCAACCCTACGCGTCGCGCGACTATTTTTAAAATATGAAACAGATGACGCGTTAGTAAAAAGATTTCAAGTCCCCTTGACAAGTGTCCTCAAAAATGCCACACGTCGCCTCACTTTCAAAACCGCAATTTGAATATGATTTTACGGGAGGGTGAGTCCTCGGCGCTTCGATTCAAACTCCTAACCAACCCTCGAGAATCTTTTCATCTTTATCCCAAATAACAACTGCATAATGAGTCCACGTTGAAGGGCGTTGGTGGACTCTTGTGTCACTCCGGTACCCCTGATACGCGACAAATACTTAGTCCTCAGGGATGAACCCGAGGGATGATCATACGAAGACGATGCTGATGGCAAAAGTGGATGGTGAAAAGTTACCGGGGATAACTTTAATGGTTACCCTCGTAACTCTCAAAACATTTATACAGTGATTAGCATAAGATTTGCATTCCCTCCCTTTAATAACCTAGCTCCTTTTTTTTCCTACCCTTATGATTTAATTTTCATCCGACGGAATTCTACCCTCGGGGAAAGTTTATGTCCCTAGTACTCGCGTAATACCCCGTGTGTTTATTTACTGACTTGATCATGCGTGTACATGATGTTTGTCGATGTAACAATAGTGCTTTAACGTCTGCTCAGGGCAAAGGGTAGAAAGCAGGCCCTTAGGGGTTACAACCCTTGCGCGATGACGAGCAACGGCGGATGCTCGCGCAGAGCCAGCAAATCCGAAAGAAGAGCCGACAGGACGACCAGGATGCTCGTGGCCGTTTTACTTCTCTTCCTGGTCACCGAATTTCCGCAGGGTATCCTCGGACTCTTATCCGGGGTACTGGGCGATTGCTTCTTCAGGAATTGCTATCATAATTTTGGCGAGGTCATGGATATCCTTGCCCTACTCAACGGTGCCATCAACTTTATACTCTACTGTTCGATGTCCAGACAATTTCGTACGACCTTTGGCCAGCTCTTCAAACCGCGAATCATCAAGAAGTGGCAGCCACCGACGCAACAGACCGACGTGCAGAGCACTTATGTATGATGCAAGTGACAGGGCTTGGAAACTACATGCTTTTAAAATGCATCTTATCGTTTTCCATTACCTCCTCGTACCCTTCTGGTCCTAATTGCCCTTACCTTCGTGCAGCCTACTTTTTCTTTCCTATCAACCTGTAAGGTAGTTCCCTTCGAACTTTTCCTCCAGGACTGTACTTACGACCCTAACGATCAAATGAACACGCCAGACGAATTAGTACCTCTGGCTGTATTTTCATTTTTCCTTGGGAACAAATTCATGCAAAAACAAACATTTAATTCGATGGTCATTGAAATGTCAATAGATGGCGTCATTGTATTGGAAACGGAATAGAAAATAATCGGAAGGATTGGATCGAGAGAATTTACGTTCACGCGCGTTATCAGTCCTGGCGATTGACAGAGTTTGATAAATTTTTTTAATTATTTTTTTATTTTCAGGTCTCGGCGTTGTGGCCATTTTGTTTATTGATTTCTCTAAACACTCAGTGTGCTCATCTCGAAACGCTTTTTTTTTCACGTGATGAAAGGACCGTTGTTCTTCATAAGTTTTTAAATACTTTAAATTTTGAACAGTGTACACGTGGCAAATGAAACTCATAAGATAATTGAAAATTTCGAAAAGTAGGAGAGAGGAATATATATATATGAAAGATGATTGAATAAATCCTCTCTTATTATGCGCCGTACGTCTCGCTCCCAAAGCCATGCTCGAGTAATTACTTCCGGAGGAAAGTCAAGCCTCTGTTCCAAAAATAGCAATGCCATCACACGGAAAAACTTTCGTAAACCCAGAATAATGCTTATCAATTTTCTATTATCAAAATATACCCCCCTCTTAGAGTGAATCGTCCGTTGAATGTACACTTTTGAAACTTGCAATATCCATAACAATGGAAATATCTGCGTTACCTGAAATTGGATAAATGCAATTTACAATTTCTCACGATACATTGACAATTTGTAGTATGGGCACTGGAAAATTCAAAAGAATTCGAGATACTTTTGTAGAAAAAAATTTTTCCCCTATCAAGGACAGTTCAGTTCACTGTAAACAAATTATAGTCTAGGGATTCTGTGATATCCCTGGCAGATAAGGTCCAGCATTGTTGCGAGTCCGTAGAGAGGAAAAATTGTCATTGTTGTTTGACACAGAACGGGTTGAGAGAGCTGATTTGAAATCGATGATGCCTATACTTATGAGCATATAAGGGGTGTCCAAGTAATTTTCATATAAAACAGACTTTTCAGTGATCTCGTCGACGTCCGAAATATTTTCAACTTTTCTACGCGAATGAAGAGAAAAAAAAATAGAGACTCTCTAAGATACGACAAATGATCATTGATCTCTAGATGATAAGCTCATTACTGTAAAATAAGTTTTTCAGTTGTAAGTGTAACGACTATGAATTATTTTTATAATAGCTAAACAATAATGCCTGTACAAATAACAACGAACTTTAATGACGTCTATTGCTAACGGCTGTATATAATATTCTATGTAATAGCTGTAATGACGTGTTGTAAAATTGTTACTATTTGAGAAGACAAAATTAGGTTAACGGCACCATGTGTCCGTTCCTATAAATATTTATAGTGATACGTTGTTCATTAGTTTTTAATGTAAACGAATAATACAAACAATTTACAAAAGTTGCGTAAACGTCGAGTATATATATCATGTAAAGTTTTTGTCATTGTATACAGTGTGCTGGGATATCGACTCTATGATGTTTGTGCGTGCAAGAGTGAGAGAGTGAGAATGAGATAAAGAAAGAGAGAGAGAGTGAAAAAGCGTTTCGCAAAAAAAAGCTTTGAAGCGCGAGGATTTCCATCTATTGAGCCCAGCTGGGAATCCGAGCTTTCGAGCGTATATTTATAAAGTATGCGGTGTATATTACGCAAAGTAGTCGTTAATAAAATTGTGTAATCATTTTCGCTTGAATTTCGAGATTCACTGCTCGCGCTTTGCTGTACCTTCGGAAACGTGGAAAAGAGAGCACGGTGATTAAAAATAACATCTGGAAACGGATCTGGTATGTCGCTAAAAGGTATATACCGAATTAACATAAAAAAATTTTTGCGAATTAGTCTGGAGGATAATTTAATGACCGTCTCGTTCGAAATTTTACTTTTAAAAATTTTACTTAATTCACAATCCGTCCCGAACTCTTTATCCTCCTTGCGATCGTCACTGCGAACGTTTTAACATGAGGAATTCTCTGACGTTCGATTGCCACGTATGAAAATACCTTTTCTCATCTGAACACGTTGGTTCACATTTTTCCACGTGCTAGAAAAATTCTTGAACTTCCGGGAATGTACGAAGCGACAAATTCTTATCTTGATATGCCATAGAAACTTCCTTGATGTTCGTATATGAAATCATTCAGTTTCTGTATATTTCATCGTGTATCACAGTGTATATACAATATATATATATATATATATATATTTACTGCCACGTCAAACTCCTTTTACGTGTACTCTTTGACACATATAATGGACTAGTCTAAAGTCTGAAAAACAAATTTCCTGGATTATAAATATCTCAATGAAACTCTATTATAGGATTGTTAAACCTCGCCCGTTTCGTTTTTCAATCAGTAAATTAAATATTGGCGAACGTAAAGCTTCGTTTAGATATGATACAGAGCAGACAGCATATCGAAGAATATATTGGTCTTTGACATAGACGAAAAATAAAGCTGTCAAAAGTTGATCCTTTATCATGGCTGTCCGCGCACGCTGATTCTTTGCTGAGAGACAAGAAGCCGATCCTTGAAGATTGAATGGCAACGTCGAGGTCAGGACATACTAGAGGTAGAAGATGGTCAGTCGAGGTGTAAGAGAAGGAGAAGCGAATAGATTTTTCTTTTTTGATCTGATACTCCATTTTCTCATTTTTGTTTCCGCAGGGCAACCTGAGATCTCTTGGAAAGCTGCGCGTGACTAAACTGCGTAAGATGGTCTTTGCGTGCTGAGAGAAAATCGAGGGAAGCCAGTTCAATTTCTGGCTCGAGACCGAGAAGGTGAATCTTCCTTGGAAGAACTTAATTAACCTCGGAGTATACGGTATAATTAATCGAACAATACAACATTCTCACGACCTCCTTTTCATTGTTGCCGGAGGTAACTTGTTTAAGATGCAAACGATAGAATCGACAGGAGAAACGAATGGGAGATTAATCAGAAGAGAATGAGAAATAATGTCCTTGTACAATAATGAAATACTGAAGATTCCGTACGTCGATATTTCAATATACTTTCATTGGTAAAACGCCCAAGCATCTTGGAGCTAAATGCTAATTGGCATCGTTATCATTAGATGAAAAAAATGTATAACCATATCCTCCAACGAGGAGGGAAATGATTAACAGCTTTGATGAAATGGCATAAAACGGATCCTCATAATTATAAAGGTTTTTCACTCTTTTTTTTTTAATTAACTATCAAGATTTATGGAAATTACATTTTATTTTTCTATATTATTTATTTTCACTGCTGTCTACGAAGTTTAATGTGGTTCGTGGTACAAAGTAAATATGAATGTATGTTAATTTTAAGTATTCCCTGGTGCTACAAGTTCGACCTAAGGACAAGCCTCGAGTCTCGTCAAAATACAGTCGTCTCGCGATTCTGGGCTACTCGATTGTGGGTCACTTCCACTCTGACCAGTTTGAATGTTAAACCCACTATAAGTAAAAATTGGAGTTTGGTCAGCATAACTCGATTTTGGGCCGTAAGGAAAATGTATTAAATTAAATAAGATTCTGTATATTATTCATGCTCGACGCACAGCAGTGGGGAAAGGTCAATTCTCGGAATTCTCTTCCAATAGGACCCCGAAGGCGGCTCAGAATCACTAGACGACTGTATCACGAAAAGAGTCATCTGGAGCCAGTATAAATTCCATAAGAAATCTCAGACCTCGTCGTCATTTAAAATTCTCTTATTCTCGTCCCTGTTGTTGTCGCTCTGACGTAGTTTAGCCGCCAGCTTTCTTGCCGTCTCCGCAATCTGCGTTAGAATATTGGAATATCGATGTCAGGTGAATATCATTTGAATATCTGAATTTAAATCTGCATATATGCAAACGTGCCGCAGTCCTAGCTTACATGAATTTGTAGGCGTACGCACCTCGAGATCAACGTTAATTACCGCCGAGACATCAGTTAACGCTGTCAAAGTATCAGCAGCCCCTTTCTGGTTACCTCTGGCGTCAAGAATAATTGCGTAATTAACAAGTACCAAGGGATCCTGAGGTGCTAAGGAATGTGCCTTCGTCAGCGCCTTCTCCGCAGCCTCCAAATCATCCAGTTGTCTGAGAGCCACTAAAAAACCATCAATCAATCTATCACGTAGGTTCTAAGAGATTTTTGTCCGAACGCCATTTTTTTCGTATTAATATAAATATGAATCGCGCCAAAGCTTTGTTCTGCTATTTTCTATTAGCCCGGGGCAAAGAGAATTCCAAAGAATCTTAAAAATTTCTATATAATTCCTTAGAAAATTCTCTTCAAGGGTATGGATGTATATAGATTGACATTGAAACTTTCAAGAGAACGAGGGTCGATGGGTTGTCAATTTTTTTTTCTAAGACCTTAGAACCTAATTACATTCTGCGAAGCCGACCCCACGCAAAAACATTCCAAAACGCAGTAAATTCAGTGCAACCTCAATGTTTTTTTTCGTCAAAATACCTTCGTGTAGAATTTCAGCACGAAGACACGCGCACTCGATATCATCCAAATTCGCAAACAATTTATCGAACATAACCATAATAATTATCGATTAACTCAAGGCTCTTTTTTTAACTACATAGCAGTGAACGAAAAAGGAAAATACTCGCTATGAACGAAAATAAAATTCATCCATAACCCTAGCGACGAAAATACTATTCCTGAAGAATATATGTACATGCCAAAGACACGGGATCGTATCTCATTCAATATTTCGTTTGTATTTTGATATACGAGAAATTGAATATCCACCCCCTAATGGGAACGTCCGCCATTTCTGAAGACGTTTGATTCGTATCGACGCAGTTACTGGGGTTGATGGAAACACAAAGGAGCCTCATTGGCAAGTAGAGAAATATCGAAAAACACTCACGTCCAAGCAGCAAGTATGGCGAAGGATGCATCGGTCCAGCGGAAACAGCTGCGCACAAATAAGTGGCAGCTGAAGCTGGTTGACCAGTTGTCAAGAACACAATTCCCAAATTACAAGCTGGATATAGGGCCATTGGATTTAAGTAATGCGCCCTTTTCAGACAGCTGATTGCCTGGAACGACGAATAAGAAAGACTAAATTTCTGAATGCTGTAGCTACATCTTTTTTAACGTTAAAGTGTATCATCTCGTTTCTAGGTTAAAAGCCGAGTGCCACTCTGAAAAAGTAAGTTAACTTATATGTACATACACGCATATAATATAACCATGGTAAAGCCACTCGTAATACATTCCGAACTCGTCCTAAGTTACACAAATGGGTTATAGGTAAAACTTATATGTCCACGTATGTAAAATAAATTTCAAACTGCCTGGTGTTCTCAACGAATACTGACAAAGAAGAAGAAGAAGAGCAATGCAAGTAATAATGATTTAAGGTATCATCCATCCCCTTTAATCTTGACTGTGCTCTACGTCACGAAGAATACCGATCTCGTTTATATCTAATCTCAAGCATTATTCACCGTATAAAACGTATCCAAAAAGAAATGTAGTGTACTGAATTATCAGCCCTCCTTACTCTTTTGGACAATAAATAATATTAATGCGAAGGGTTGCGAATCCGCAAGCACAACAGCCATATATTTGCCGTTTCGTCCCTTCTGTGAATAGGGGTGAAAATAAGTAACGGCACCCTAAACTATACAGGGTATACATATATATATGCGCCGTTTACGTAAACGTGAAAAACCTCTTTCACTTTCGTCGATGATCACTAGACCGGACATTGCGACAGATTGTCAATGGATATCGCGTGTCCGACAAGGAAAAGTGCTTTGGCTTTTATATTGAAAATCTTGAGCAAGACAAGAATATGAACTTGGAAAATGGGTATGCCGTTAGAAGGTCTACTATATTTCATCTTAATTAAATATCTCACGTGTATTAAGATAGACACGGGTCCTGCTACGTTTTGGAAGGTACCACTCTACGCTAATGTACTAATGAAAGGGATTTCAAATGTCTTCTAATCCTATATACTCTCGTGGAACTTTCCTAGAGCACACAGGTCGTGTCTTATAAGATATAGAAATTTAATATTGATTCAATAAATCAGAATTCTGTCTACTTACAGCGACGAATTTTTGTTTTCCGTAGAAACACATTCCCACGTTGTTCCAGAGGGCGGATGACTCTGGTATGGTCTGTGCAACTATTTTGTATTTAGATAAGGCCACGTCGTACTCACGGTGTGTCTGAGATATTATGAGAAAGATTATTAATTGGAGTCAATAATGATCCTTGGACAGTGATGAATTGTAAAATATTACATATTGTGTTGGTACGTTTTAGATTGGATGTGTACCTGCATTATAGATGCCATTGGTAATAAAGCTTTTGAACATGTTGGTGATTGTGCCAAGGCTGCGCCGAATTGCTGAAAGGCTCTTTGGGTGTCGCCCATCTTTAAATACAGGAGACCCAATTCCGTAGCAATATCCTCGCTTTCGGGAGAGCCACTGCGAAGAAAAATGGTCAAAGGATTATTTAATATAGTTTCTATATCAGAGCAATATTGGAATATTTGAATTCTTTATGAGACTCATTGATGCTTGGTGATTCAGTTGCTCTTTTCACTAGATAAAATGAATTATTAATAATAGCGACGCTAAAGCCCGCGGCGAATGGCTTAACTGTGCTTTTGTTCTTGGCTGTACTGTGTAGACAAACTTTAGCGAAATCGTGCAGTTTTTATTAATTGAGGTAAAGGTGCACTTCGTTATCGCGAGGTAAGCTAGCCTTAACAAAACAAACGAGAAACTGATTTTCAAGTGAATTTCAAAAGGATCTCGGCTGAAGTTTTCTTTGTTCTATTTCTTCATTGACGTATGAGATACTTGAAATTCATTTGGAATTCGTTGAAATAGCGACAGGTACGTTTCTCAAATAGAAAATTACAATTTTATTCATTATCATAACTGTCTCTGTTTTCAAGTATCAATAGCATCCATGAAATCTTGACGATTATTAACATTTTATTTATTCTTCTCGTTTAATCGTATCTTTCAAAATATACTACACGTACGATATCTTAGAGCTTGATGCAATACTCGTATTTTAGAGACGGAAAGCATTGTCAAATTAAATGAAGCTTTACAAACTCTAATGCTGCTGTGTAAACGCCGACGGCCTCCGTGACTTGATCGTCCATAACATACAGTTTTGCTAAAGCAAGATGAGGCATCTCATTTTTCGTCAAATCAACAGCTTTTTTTAAATATTTCTTGGCTTCCTCGCGTTTATCGAGTTTGGTATAGCACTCGCCTGCAACCAATCAGAATTCAAATAAATCTTAATCGTACATAAATTAGACACTTTGTACAGTTTTTATGATTTTGTGTAATTATCTCTTTCAGAATTACATTAAGTTTGTTATAGGGGAAAGTGGGCTAAGACGGATGCTGTCAGAGCAATTCCAAAAATATATCATGATTGATCCAACCAATACAATATATGAATCATATACAATTAATATAAGATTTTGGCCTATATTAATTTTATACTGATTGTATACAATTCATATATATTTTTTTTACCTAGGCAATTTTATGGGTAGCTCATCTTGACCCACCTTCTTCTGAGCCACCTCTTTATTTGTCTATAAATTAATTAATTTATACTTCCTCGATAACTAAACTATTGTAAACTAACGAAATCTTGGATATCGTATACGGACAAATCAAAATTTATAATCCGTACGGTGTCCAATTTACCATTATTTTAAAAGCTTCTTGGGCTCTTACAATCAGCGTAATGTCTTTTATGTAACAGGTAGGAAGTCGATTCCAAATATTTTTATATTAATTACAAGATTCATCTATCCATCCATCTGTTTTTATATTAATTGTAAGACCGTCAAGAATTATTTCAGCTATATTTCCTGAACGATTCTAAAATACGGGACTCGCGCTTTGTCAAAATTCCCTTGAGACGATACAATGGAATTGCATTGATCCATCAGAGGGGTTAAATTATCCGAAAACATATTACAACCACTAGACACTGCCTTGATAAGTATCGCGTGTCATTAATACTTGTCACATTGAAAAGGTATATCCCTTGGTACATCCTCTCTGTACAGATTTATTTATCCCTCGTTTCTTTACACCAAAATGTCAGATTAACTTGAAATTCAAGACGAAAAATAATAAATTATACTATGTATCAGCTGGTGATACAAAGGGAGAAAATCCTATATCAACGTCGCAGTAACAGACGCAAACGAAGTAGTAATGCGCAAATACAATTGTAATTGAGAATATTTTACCGATATTATATAAAATCTCCCAGTCTGGGACTGCAGACATTCTTTCAGCCTCCAAATAAGCCTCCAGAGCACGATTGTGGCTGCCCAGTAGATATCTAGGATATAAGTTCATTAATTTAATCACATTTGTGTTATTTTATAAAGTATAACAAATTTATTTATATTACATACAGAGATTTTGCTATTTGCTTCACGTTATTCACGTTTCGTGAATTTACGTTGTACGCCTTTTGAAAGCAGTCTAAGGAATCCTGTACCTTCCCTTCCTTTCTCATTATCAGACCCTAAAACGAAAACGAAGTGCCTTTATAAAGAAAATGAACAATTTTCTCCTCAAGGAGATATTCTTCTTTGTCTACGAAGAATATGCCTTCTAATTGAATTCACCATAAACGTCGTAGACCTACCTGCAAGTAATTAGCATATTCATTGTGTCCATTCGATCTCGCTAATTCCTCCTGAATAAGAGTCTTGCATATTTTATACTCGTGTCGTATATAATGTCTGTGCAACAGCCAATTTCGGCTTTCTATAGCTGGTATGTCCGGTACTAATAAAACGAAAGATTTTGAAGAATAAAATGTGAGATACTATAATCGTTTAATTTCTTTATTATAAAAAAAAAATTATTAAAACATTGTCATACTGTATAATCACAAATATCAGAATATTAATACGAGCAATTAGTAATATCCGTATATTCCATGAATACTTATGGATATGCTATTAAATATTTGTATAATTCATATCATTGACAAAGTTGACAATGAAAATGTAATAAAAAGTTTACCTTTCTTTGCTTTATCAGTACTTAAATGTTGTGGTGCAGTTGCGTGTTGTATTCTACCGTTGCTAAGTGCATTGTTAGCCATTATTGCTTTAGTATAAATTGCTCCTAGAATAGTTTTTCTTTTTGGTTTTCAACTTTTCGTAGTGATACTGCGAGTGTTACACCCGTGAAGTGTATATTGTTGTGCTCAAATGTTACCGCGGCAACCAGTTGCTTAAGCCACGTCCATATTGTATGCTCGTAAATGCGTAGTCAATAAATTGGTCCATTTTTTATTTTTCATTCATATAATATTGAGCTGATGTTATTTCGTCCCATTTGTTATCATATGCTAGCATGATCCTGCTGAGAAATATTTGTATACTAAAAATTTCCTGTACATTGAATATTCTTATTATTTACAGTTTATCTTATTGATAATCGTAGATTTCTTCCGTTATATATAACTGATAGAGATATAGGAAATGTATTTAGTAGATTTGGTAATTTAGTGTTTAGTTAATATGTTTATTTTGAAGAATATAACTGTTTAACGACTAATTTTCCTGGGACGCCTCTAGCGGATTCATGGTTAATGACAGAACGTCATCTGTAAACGAACATGGCCGATTGAGTGAGAGAAACATCCTGAAAGATTCGGAATTGCGTGATCTAAAAGTCTTGTGCTTAAAATATTATTTGATATTTCCAGTGATCAGAGTGGACTCAGGGTATATTAAAGATATATAAAAAGTATAGTAATATGAAATTATCAAGAGGGTCCACGTAGGTAGAAGCTTTGACAAGGGAGCAGCTACTCTGAAGATGACACAAGCCAACAGGTTAGTATATATTTACATGACGTTGATGACTTATCAAATTAATCAAACTCGGTGACTAATCCCTATAACAAAGCATATACAACAATAAAAATTCAAACAAGAGGTTAAAGTTGTTTTCTTCATTGCGTTCTCTGAATATTGTTTAGGAAAAGAGGACGTACCATTGAAGAGGAGTCTGGAGAGTTTATGCCACTGAGCAAGAGGATCAACAATCTTCACATAAATGGTTATGCTGCTCGATTACAAGAAACTTCACAGGAGAAGATGGAATCAGATTGGGGAAATAGAAACTTCATACCGTCACCAAATCACGCAGAACCATCTCAGGGATCTTCATCATCATCTTCTTGCGATGGCTGTAGTTCCAGTCAAAGTAGCTACACTGCGGAATACAGACCTGATCTCGACGCCAATGATAATCCCTTCTATTACGAGAACAATAAGCTCTTGTATTCTTTATATATCGAGCGCATGCAAAGAACGTCTGACCTTTACTGACCCTGTGTTTACTGGGATTTTTTGAATCCTCTAGGACATTTTCAGAATTTACGCGAACATTTCGCTATCATTTTTCTTCAAACAACTGACATACATGTCATTGACATAATATGTTAAGTTCTGTGAAATCTCGTGTAGAAGACATTGATGAATGACTCCCTCTAATTTTTCTTACTGGGTTCATTAATGATATAGATACAGCTTAAATAAAGAATGAGAGGTATTAATTTTCAATCATGTTCTTTATTCTCAGTAACATATTACCCAAAGCGTGAGGTATAAATATTAGACACAATTAAATTCAATCTTCAAAATATTGCGCGCGAAATTTTCCAACGACTATGCTGCCCTCAGTGATCCAGTGTTAAAAACCTGCAAAACCCAACCTAACGTGATTCGATACGTTGCGCGCGCATGCAAGGATTGTACAGCGCATGATAGAAACGGTAAAAATGATGCATCCAGCGGTCCAGAGAAAAATATTCCCATCCAAATATTAACCAGCTGAAAATAAATACCAATAAGTCATTAATTCTCGTAGCACAAATAAACAAATATTGCTGTAATAAAAATTTGAAGAAGATAATGTCCCACACTTCAATTATTAGTACCACAGATCAACCCTGAGATGGCGTTCCCATAGGCGTCATATTTTCTAAGCGAATAGTCCGCCATCGTTAAGAAATCACGATAGATTACGTTTCGCAAAAAAAAAAGCAGATGGATTTTATCAATCAGTAAAATAATGTCACAGTACGATATCCACATCAAGAATACCGAAGACGCAAAAGAAGTTAATCGATTAACTCGGAGTACCACTTCATCGACGTACCGCTAAGTCATCGTCAACGAGCATAAGGAAACAAGACGGACGCGCGTATCGTGAGATCGTCTACGCCAGGAGCGTCGTGGTGCCTGTTTTTCCGTGGCGTAGGACGCAAACGTAACGTAAAGCGCAGCGAGCCACGGCATTGCCCGAACCTGCCGCCCGGTGGCTAAGTACCGTTAGCTTGTCGAATGTTACTCCTGCTGACGCGCACTACACTTCACGGCCATATTCGCGAAGCCAGGTCGGTAGTGCAAAACCCAGAAGCGCGTTTATGGCATTGTCCACTAAGTATAATTCCAATAATAAAAGACGACATCTCTTTCCTTTCTACATACTTTGACAGTTTTTTTTTCGTCCGCCCGAAGTTCCGAATAGATCGCAAAGAGGGAGACGCGAGTGTCAGTCTTAGCTCGAACACAGTATAGACGCTTATTTCAAGATTATACGAGAGAATACCTGACGCGCGTAATTTTTACACTTATGTGCGTGTGACGTATATATACGTGCGTATGTATCTATCTGCCTCACGGTGTGTAATGTACACACAGAAAGTGTGTATATTCCATATGACGTGGTTTCACGAAGAAGATCATCGCGGTGTCCAGTGTGTTAGCGAGCTGGAATGAGGCTCTTGTAGAAATGAGAAAGTTGCTGCTACACTAAGGATTGGGAACGCCAAGTATCCAGCCAGGCAGCAAGTCCGCCAATCAACAAACCAACCATTCAAGCAGTTAGGTAGTTACCTAGCTCCGAAGCTATAAAACACAGTGGACTGCTATTGTGAAGTGGCCCGTTCGGCCATTAAGCCAACTTAGGCGGAGATTTCTAACCGAAGCCAGAGAATAAGGCCTATATACCATAGGTGGACGCGCTTCGTACTTTTTCGAACGGACTCACATAGAGCAAGTACGTTCGTGCTAACTTCACTGTAAGTTTAATAAAACGGAACAGTTTTCAGTGCTCTGCCAGTCTGTACAGTGTGACAGTGTCTAGTAGTGGTTCTCAAGTATTGCACTGTGACGAGGATTTAAGTACAAGTAAGTAGGACGCCGATGAACTCTCTATTTCTTCGTCCCTCTTTCTCTCTGTCTGTCTGCTTCTCTCTCGCTCTCTTTCGTTCCCTGTCGCTCAGCTGCGCGCTCTGTCTCTTTCTCTCTCTCTCTCTCGCTCTCTCAGTAGCGCTTACTCCGTCTCTCTCTCGGTGCGTGCTCGGTGGCTCTCTTGCTGATGTAGAGAAGTAGTAGAAGTCTCTCGGCGTGGCGTGGCGTTGCTCGGCGCGTTTTCTCGCGATAGTGAAACAGAAACAGTAACCGAACTTTAATTCTGGCGTACACGTATCCTGGGGACGCGTACACGTTTGTACAGGGGGCACACACACCGTGTCTCGAAGAGTAAGGATTATCGGTGAAAAAGGAAGAAAAAAGAAAAGTGAGTACCAAGTCAGCCCAGCGACACGAAGACGGCCGAACAGAGCCGACGTAGTTAGATTCAGTTCCTGAGAGACAGTAGTTGCTCTCGTGGTAGCTGTTCCTGTTGTTATCGTCGTCGTGGAAGTGGCGTTGGCGGTGGTGGCGGTGCTGGTGGTGGATTCACGGGAACAAGACCGAACTCGCAAGTTACGTTGTACGCCCGGGGTACGTTTGAGGTTAGAACGACGAGGATGATGGTGGCTCAGCGTGTGGAAAGCGTGGACGAGAAACCGCGAAACGGTGGCCACAGAGCGCACCCACCCCAAGACACTAAAATCGTCGCGGGGACCTCGCCGTGGCTCACGGCCTGGCTCCGGCTGCCTTTGGTGGGGTGGTTGGAGCTGCGGACAGTGGTTGAGAGCCTGGTGGGGTTGGAAATTGCGTGGTGGTGGGTGCCCGCCGAGGTCTCCGAGGCCCCTCCGTGGCATCTCGCTGCCTCTAACCCGACGAGGTGGGGGTGTAAACAACAGCCCTGCCTTGGCTTGCCTTCTGCCTTCATCTCCTTGGCTTGCCTTTGCTTTACTTGACTTGCATTAACTTGCCTGACTCGACTCAGTTCTCTTCCATTGACTTACATTTCTCCACTTCCTTCCTACATCGCTTTGACGCGACGCAACTTGATCTTGGCGTTCGTCGGCTGCCTCGTTCGACTCGACGACGCCTTCGTGCTTGTCCGTCACGTTCCAGTGCATCCCTACTGTTCTTGGCCTCACCAGTGCAGTAGTTATCTTTCTCTGTATATAGATATATTTCATTTATAATTATGTATATATGTATGATTTTTTTATTTCTCGGAAAATATTTCTGTTGATTCGTTTCTTAACTCTCGGGACTATTTCTTGTATATGGTAATAGCTGAGAATAATCATGGCGGACATTTTGCTGACGTGTCGAGTCCAACCGGATGCCTTTTATGTTTGACTCTTTTTGTATCGTTGCGGCGCAACACGGCCAACGCCCAAAGAAAAATCCTTCGGTCACGCTTTCTTTATTGCGTTTCTCTTTGTCGATATAACTACCCTAAAATCATCCCTCAACAGGGCGTTAAACATGCTATGATATTGTTACGGTTATTTTGAGAATATTCTCAAGACACGTTCTCTCGTAATCGTAAAAGGAAACATGAGAATGTACGATGCGTAAGCTGGACGCGTAGTAATACAGCTTTCGTGTATGTTGGTAGCGTCGCTGGCGGCCATGTTGGCTGCGTCAGCATCGGCGTAGTAGTCGCGCACGGTGAATATGCGTCGCATTAGCAAGAAGCCAATGTCAAGTACGCACTTTGTGATAATTAAATGATAGGTTAGAATTTCTTACGGAAACATCGAGTCGTAGAGAAAGAGAGAAACGGTGCCTGGAATGTTGTTCAGTCCCCGCTGGCGTTTAAAATGCATCCTATGTGTAATCGGCGTCGACGCCATTACGTCATGCGCCTTACGAAAGTCAGAGCAGTCTGTCTCTGTCGCCGCATTAAACTCGAAGTTGTCGAGGTAGATAGAAGACATTAGACGTAGGTAGAGTTCAGAGAAGATCACGAGGACGACTAGCAGGACGATACAGTTCTTCGTACGGTCAGATCGCGCATTTACATTCGTCACAGGCTAGGATATGGTGTAATTGGTGAATGTAGAGACGTATTGGAGGTAAATGGTTCCAGGAGGAGGCAAGTCGATCGTTCCACCCGGGTCGACAGCCGATAATCGTAGGTGTCCGTTTGTTATTATTGTGTATCAGAAGAGTGTACTGCGCAACAACGTCACGGGCGGTACGTCAGTCCTGGTTAGTCTGTACGTAGTGCGCTCTTTTGATCTCTTAATAGTCTCAAAAATCCCATCCTTCCATTTCCACTCCGTCCCATTCCGTTCAATTCCCTACCCTACCCTGCCCTACTCTGTCCTACCCTACCCTATGGTAGGGTTCCCCACTGTCCGCATTCTTGATTGGGATCCCTGGATAGGCGTTTGGAGTATCCCTTCTTTCTTGAAGTACCCCTACCCTTGGTGATGGGACACATCCGCAAATAGACACCCTGAGACCGTCGCGTTCAGGACTGAACCTGCCTCCGAACTTCCGATTCCATCCGCTGTTTCCTGACTTGACTTCCCTCCTTCGAGAAAGATCGGAGACTAGGCCAGGGATATGTGAAGTAAGCTCTACTTCGCGTTAGGTTCCCGTATTCCCACCTATGTATGTATGTTCCCATCGGGATCGCCACCACCTCAAGCTCCAGGTCCACCTCCCTCAGGGATTCCCTTCCTACTGGTCATGAGGAACGTCACGTAGAAAGAGGAGGAGGCGTCCCTCTCCCATAGGCTATACCCTATCCCCTACTTTGGTACCTCTCTGATGTTCTCTCCCTTCTTTGGGATCACCTCCACCACCACCAGCACCAGAGCTTCGTACTGGTAGTACTATGTCTGGCTGCCACCTCCTCTTCGTCATCAGCCACCTCCGTGCCAGCCAGCTAGCCTTCTAGTCAGCCAAAGAGTCAACCAGCCAGCCAACTCTACGAAAATACGGCTGGCTGAATGTATTCTCTGCTGGTCTGGTGCCGCTGTCGCTGCCCCACGAGGTGGCATCAGCCACCTCCGGTATCGCCACCGCCACCAGCATCCGCAGGTTCTACCCCCTACGTGGGGCACTATTAGCTGCTGGAGTGGGGTGCGATCCTGGGCCACTTTGAAGTCTATCCTCCCTGCTCCCGGTTCCCCATTCTGGTGGGGGACCCAGGGGTGAGGTGGGGGATACCCTCACCCCAGCCTCATTACTCTCCCACACACGAGAATCGAGACGGTGGAAGCTGAGGTGGTGGTTCAAGAGGAGGTGTTGAACACATCTTCCAATGTCTGAGAGTATCAATCAGCTGACATGAACCTATTCTTACGCTTGCACCACCATGATATCATAACAATCATCATAATATACCATAAACATAAACAATACGAGTAACAATGAATTTTCCTCATGCCCTCATGTTGTATTATGTCATATTAGAAATCCTACCCTTGTACTTGAGGCACGTGTCTGTACTTCAGTTTGTCCCTTTCCTTGTTTTAGTTTTACTGATCCTTTCTTTGACTAAGTGTTATTTTTTTTTTTCTAGTCTCTGCTTTATCTTCTTCTAATGCCTTACCTTATACCCTATAGTTATATTATTACCATCACTTCCGTCTTCCCATTGGCTTCTTTTTACTGAGTACCATATTCTCAGAAATTCATGAACTGTTTAGCAGACATAGGAAACATACTTCTAACGATTAAAAAAAATATACTCAATATTTTGTACTATTGATAACAGAATTTGAAATGTGTACAGTGTGTAATGTTTTTGTTTTGCTGGTGCTTCTTTCAGGATTGATCCGGGGGTAAGATGAATTTCACTCCGTTTCCTGGCTTCACGACTGGCTCGCTTCCCACGGGCACCGTGCACCAGTTCGCCACTGCAAAATTTGCACAAAATCTCACTACTGGAGGGCAGGTTGTTGGTGTTCTGTCCGGTGGGGAGGGCGGTGTTCATTACCTAAGGCCAGTTGATCCAAATGGCTTTGCCGTGGCGCAGGGTAGCAACAGCCAACAGCAGCAAATCATCACATTGCCGATCACTGTACCTGGCAAGGATGGCACTCAGCAGCAGCAAACCGTCCAGATCCAGGTGGTCAATCCGAATGTCTCACAAAGTGGGAATAGCGGTGATCAACCAAAGTACCACTTGGCACCAATATCCTTGGGGCAGTTCCCACAGGGAGCTGCCACTGTACTCACCGTTGCCTACAGCCAACAGGGTCCTGACGGTGTTCAGATCCAGGTTCAGCCTCAGAACACAGTTGCCACGACACAAACGTAAGGGAGAGACTGATTATATCAAGACTCTGGCACTAGTGCATAACCTGGTATTCCAGGTTGCGTACTATGTTTTACGAGACAGGTGTCAGTACGAAATTTATTATTTTTTAGGTCCGACCAGACGACCCAGAGTACCTCGACAGCGGTGACGACCACGTCTCAACAAACGATCCAGCAGACAGTTCAGCTACCTGGTGCTCCCGAAGGTCTTACGGTGGTCGCGCAGATACCTCAAGATCTCATTCTTCGCGAGGGCATGGATGAATCTAAGGAGGATGTAAAGGAAGGTACCACTCCGGTAGCTCTGATTAAAAGAGGCAGTGTCAAGAATCAGGGCAATCAGAGTAACGAGGAGTTCATAACCTCGATGCCGGCAAGTTGGCAGAGTCTCGCAGCTCCTGGCAGTACCGTGGCTGACTACCTTTCTCGCTTACCTGCGAGTACTCTTCCGTTAAGTCTTCATCACTTCCTGAAGTTCTCCGCGGAGACGATAAAGCGCGAGGCCACTATAGAGTCCAGTCCATTGGGTGCGGACGGACTTGACGCAAGCGGTAATACTGCTTCTGGTGAACAATCTGTGCAGATAACAGTTGCCGGCGGTGAAACGGAAATCATCCCGGACGTAGTGGAAGGTCAGGAAGCAGGAACAAAGCCAAAGCGTAAGAAGAAATATAAGAAGAAGCCTCCTAAACCGAAGAAGCCAAAACCAGGCCAGGTCAGCATTGTGACAGCTCTAGATGGGACTACCCTATTCTGCTGTCCGCAGTGCAACATGGCCTATCCAGAGAAGGAACTCCTAGAGCAGCATCTGATTGGTCATAAAATCGAAAGGCGATTCATTTGCGATATTTGCGGTGCTGGTCTCAAACGCAAGGAACACCTGGAGAGACATAAGCTAGGGCACAATCCAGACCGACCTTTTATATGCTCCATTTGTATGAAGGGTTTCAAGCGGAAAGAGCATCTCAACCTCCACTTCGTCATTCACTCCGGCGAGAAGACTGAGGTATGTACCGAGTGCGGCAAGGCCTTCTACAGAAAGGATCATCTCCGAAAGCACGCGAGATCTCATCTCGCGAAGCGGGCCAAGGAAGATCCTCTGGGTACGTCGGAGAGTTCGCAAAACCAACAGCAACAACAGCAACAGCAACAACAATCGGACCAGCAACAGCAGCAGCAACAACAACAGCAACAGAATTCCGTCTCAGATCTTCAGCAATCCTCGGTATCGGAATTACAACAGATTCAGATTCAGGTTGGTCAGGGTTCCCAAGCGCAGATCCATCAGATAGCTGTGAGCGAACAATCCACTGTTGTGCTACCTACCGCGGCGGAAACGGGAGCCATGGCGATGATGCATCATCAGCAACAACAGCAACAGCATTAGCAACAGCCTACCGCCCCGGGCCAAAGCACCGGGCGGTACTTCCGATTCAATCATCAACAGGCCAAGGGTAGATCTAACAAGCAGAGCATCGCTGCCGACTGATAACAATCCGACTGACAAATGAATACTATTGATAGATATCATAGATGGAGCCACGAATCTGAGGATTCTTTGTGCAAGAGGTAGAAAAATGGAGAGAAAGAAAGAGCGGCAACGCTGCGTCTCTGCAACATCGAAAAAAAGTGGAATTAGGAAATCGGAAACTCGAGAGTTCACCAAGTGACAAAAGTGGAATTTTCTAATAGTAATAGTAATAATAATAATATACGTACCGTGAAGAATGACGCGAGATTCATATTTCTTTTCTTTTTTAGATAGGGAAGAAAGAGAAAGAGTTGAATTGCATGAAAGAGAGAACGAGAGTGTGAGATTTACGAGAGCGTGTACGACGTCATTCTTCCAAGATGGATCATTGATTCGCGTACAGCTCTTCGGTAATTCATCCAGAAGCAAGTGATCATGTCGCGTGCGAATGTTGTATATTTTTTTTTTGAGGCACAGGCGAAAGAGAAAGAAATCAAGTGAGGAAAAAAAATAGAAAAATTTGTCACAGGGAAAACTACTAAAATAGAAATTTAAAAAAAGCACGATACGTTCGCAAGCGGTTCAGGAATCCATTTAGGGAAGGAAAAAGATAATTTTTCTTTTCTAAAATTATATATAAATATATATATATTAGATAGATAGATATATATAGATATATATTAAATAAATGGTAATAGGGCTGGCACAGGCTACGGGTTGGCATTGTAAATACAGCAGCTTTCCCATTCGATTAATACACATACGTAGCTTTTATTTTTTTTTCGCGTGGGGATTCGCATCTAATTGTATGTAGACACTTAAAACAATTATTCGAGTTTCTTTCTATGTCCGTTCGTAATTTTTGACATTCACTGCGGAGCTATACTTTTCACGAATCGCGTTTCTCCCTTTCTTTGCGATTCTACTGTTGCTGCTTACTTTTCCTGATATCCATGCAGAATTGAATCTGCTTCTTTTTCTTTTTTCTTTTATTTCTCTTCCGTTCTCAATACTCATATTTATATTCTACTTAAAAGCGGCGAACGTAATCAGTGCATCGCCGACGCACCGTGATATGATACGGCTAACGTGAATTGTATAATAAGAAAGGGAGCATCGACAACACTAAGAATTAAAAAGCAAGGAAATCTAAGAACTCTGAAATAATAAAAAATAAAATGAAGCTCTGTGGCCAGCGGCGATGGACATGGACGCGACAGTGGACAATGTAAAAAAAATTCTTTCTTCTCGACAAATAACAAAAGAAAACGCAGAATCTATGGTTACAATATGAAATAATTAAAAAAAAAATTGCAAAAACCCTCTCGACTCGTGAGAAAGAACACGTACATACGTAGACACATACCGAGGAGAAATGAAACGGACGATCAGATTTTAACGGACGCACTAGGTAGACAAAAAGTTAAAAAGAGGAAGAAACGCACGCGCGTACATAAAAACATTTTTTGTATTGTAATTATCGCATTAAAAAGGCAGTGGGTATATAGCTATATACGAGAAATATTATTTTATGATAATTATATAATTATTATTATTATCATCATAGCTATTATCATAGTCGTAAAGGATAGACTGTAAGCCATTTTCATTGTTACTTACATAAATATTGGAAAAAAAAACTAAAATAAAACGTACATTTAATATAAAAGTATGCAATCGGGATTGTCACCTGTCATTGTTCTATATGCACTCGATCTGTTTCAATGGAATAACAAGCAATACAGCCTGTCATTGTTGCTGCTGCCTATCAATAATGCGAGTATAGTCGACGACCTGTCATTTATTCATATAAGCGTAATGACGTAAATAGACTGCTTACTTTATAGCATTTCTCCAGGATGTGCATCGCGCTACGTACGTGTCTAATATACAAGGGGATGATATGCGGGGAAATAAGGGTTGGTGCTATTTGCGAGGAAAAGGAGGACAAGTGTTGTCTGTAGTTGCAGCAATAGCAGCAACAACAGTAATATGTACATACAGTAGTAACAAGTGGGGTAGCAATAGTGTAGTATGTGCGTCTATCTCTACTGTGTCCTCTGGAGAGAGGGTGGTCTTAAGGTTAGGGTGAGAGGTCAAACGAGGTGAGATGAGTCGCATCGCGCGGGGGTTGAGTTGCTTCGAGCGATTCCAAGTTAAGCCTCCCCATCCTATATCTCACCCTTATCCTCCCACTCCAACGGCGTCGTCGCCACCAATGGATTCGGGCATTTTCGCCGGCGCGGTCATGCCACTCTGTACGCGAGGGAGAAAGAGAGAGAGAATGATACGGACTGGGGCTTAAGTGCGAGAGTGATGGCGCGAGGGGGTGAGAGGGAGAAATGGGGAGAGAAAAAATAGTTAAGAGGCGGACACAGTAGAGGGCGGACGGTGGGGTGAGAATGCCGACTTGAGAGACAGGTGTCAACGGCACTCGTGCCAGGGAAAATCTTTTCAGCAAAATAACACGCACGGAAAGGGACAGGAGGACGGTCGTGCGATTAGGGATAACGATCACGTGACAAAAAATACCAGGAAGGAGGGCCGACGGGACGTAGCTGCATAAATGGTGAGCAAAATCAGGCAAGAATTTTAGCGGCATAGTGGGTATATACTAGGAAAGAGAGAAAGAGAGAGAGGTGGAAATAGAGTGAGAGAGTGTGTGTGTGAGAGAGAGATAGGGAGCGAGAGAAAGAGTAGAGATCAGAAAGGTGCTGCATATTCCGTCCACGCTAGATCAGTGGTATGTATAGTACAGGGTTGTTGACGTGGGTGACGCTGGTGGCGTTAGTGATGGCCGCGATATAAAGAGGGCGGAAGGATAAAGCATCACGAACGCCACGAAATACAGAGTGGCCGACGGGACAAGTAAAATTGGTAACGATAAACCGCTTTTGACTTGACTCGAGCCGCCGTAGCGGAGCCACGTACAATACTGTGGGTACTGTGCAATGTGCCGGCAGCACTGAGCACTGCTGTGCGCCGATGGAAGGCAGTGGTGCCGGTCGGCCATTTTCTCCAGAATTTCGTGCGAATTCGGCCCCCGGGTTATCGACTGCCCGTGATACACACCACCATTCGGGTCTCGAGTGTGGGTTCATATAGGGGAAGAGACGCCTATTTCTCCCACTACCAAGGTTCCCCTATCATTTTCGTTACCCCCACCTTCTCACTAAATCCTCCCCGATCTGACAGCATCGCGCAGCCCCTCCGCTCCGTAGGTTCCCATTCCTTCGAAAATACTCCAGGCGATACTCCTCCTGGCATAACCCTACCCCATAGAAAGAAGTATCTTCAGGGTACGGTTGCCCCGTCCGTGCCGACGACGCCGACGCCGCCGCGAATATCTTCGACCAAGGCACCGGACGCAAAATATCCCATCAGTTCGTAGTCGGGTGGTCCCCCGATTTCTATTTTCTTTTTTTCGTTTCATCCCTAGTTTTGAGCTTGCGAGGGAGACTGTTCCTCGCACCGTCATTGCTTTTTTATTTTCTGATTAATTTTGTTCCCTGCGTATCGTCGTCGTCGTACCAATACACGATCGAGTGGTTTACGACCCCTGGTGCTTCTTTATCCTCGAACGTTTCAAAGCTATACTTCGCGTGTGTGTTTATTCGTGTTCTGGAGTGTCTCGTCACGCGGTGTCGCGGCGCTACCTTTTCAACTCCATCATTCCCCTTCTTGTTCATCATCATCATCATCATC
>JARQST010000055.1:200847-227624 GCA_030142225.1 Pachycephus smyrnensis | reverse complement strand
GTCTCGTCACGCGGTGTCGCGGCGCTACCTTTTCAACTCCATCATTCCCCTTCTTGTTCATCATCATCATCATCATCTTACGGCGCCGCCGGCGCGAGTAAATAAAACCGAGGAGGTCGCCGCGAGCGCGGATGGCGGTGCCATTGTGACAGCGGCGTGTTTCTCGACCCTTTTATCTCTCGCGCGAGCGAGATCTTTTATTTTTGTGGTGGCTACCGTTCATTTTCCTTTGGCGTGTCTACGATTGAATAATATCGTCCTGGACAACGACAACGCGCACCACTGCTCCATTGTCTGGTAAGACTCCGAGATAAGGAGCAACACGCTTTACGGAGGCGCCGAAAAACATGGGGAGAAGGACGCCACTGTGAGTTAATACTCTTGTTAACTAGGATTTATATATTTGAGGGAATTATATCATGCTCTGTGGAAGTGTATTTCACTCTGTATTGTGTATTAGATGATTTATCTAATGTAAAAGCTCATCCTTGTCTAGTGGAATAATAAATGTCTTTCATTGTATCCTCGCAGTAGCTGGATACATTATTGAGATAGTGTTTTGGATAGAATATCAATATAAGTTTACCAAATTCCTTGTTTCAAGGTATCGAACAGACTTTTTTCTTTAACGCTGCTGTAAGTTATTGTTTTATTGTAAACAGATTTTCCTTTCAGGTATCTGATTGACGGTCTGCAATGAATTTCCCGCCGTTTGGAGGCCACTTTCCTGGTACTATACCGAGTATCCACCAGTTTGCAACCGACGGCTCTGGCGGTGCCGGGGCACGCTACGCTAATCATTTTCCCAACCAGCCTCCTATTGGAGTGCCGGTTGTGGGAAAGTATCGTCCAGAGACCAACGGTGTGCAAACTCCTCAGTCCCAAGTGATGATGAACAACAAGACTACCTATCCGAACAGCAACGTTCACCATTATCCAAATGTACCATATTCTCAGGCACAATCTGTTCAGCAGAGACCTTCCAATTCTCCTGGAATGCAAGAAAAGCGCACTTATCATCAGGTATTGTAAATTTCATTTTTCACTAGTAAGCCTTGAAATATGATGATACTGAATTACTATCACATCATTATTTCTTTATCAGGCTACAGAAACAATAAATCAACAAGACGTTTGCAACCTCCTTCAGGAAAAAGATAAATCCAAGGACAAGAAGTCGGAAGATCAACAAAGAAACGGTGAAGCAGCCAGCAACGGCGGTCAGCAGGAGTACACGATGCATCAACATCATCAACAACATGCACATACCCAGACCCCTGCCAGTATGCCAGCGACCTGGCAATCTTTGGCAACACCAGGATCTACTGTCGCAGACTATCTCAGCCATTTACCAGCCAGTACTCTGCCATTGAGTCTTCATCACTTCCTCAAGTATTCAGCAGAAAGCATTAAGAAAGAAACAGAGATGGCACAAACAACCTCAGTGGCAGTGGCTACGACAACTACTCCAAATATAATGATGTCCCCTACAAACAAAAAAAAGAAAAAGAAGAAGGCTCCGAAGGAAAAGAAACCCAGGCCCAAACCTGGTGAAATACGTTTAACCACAGCCTTGGACGGTTCAACTTTGTATTGTTGTCCCGAGTGCCATATGGCGTACCCCGAGCGTGAGCTCCTGGAACAGCATCTCCTTGGCCATACATTGGAACGAAGATTTGTTTGCGACATTTGCGGGGCCGGTCTCAAAAGAAAAGACCACCTAACCCGTCACAAACAGAGTCACAATCCTGAACGACCTTATGTGTGCACTGTATGCCTAAAGGCCTTCAAAAGAAAGGAACAGCTGACTCTGCACTTCGTCATTCATTCCGGTGAGAAGAGACACGTGTGTACAGAATGTGGCAAAGGATTTTACCGTAAAGACCATCTTCGGAAGCATACGAGGAGCCACATCGCCAGGAGAGTCAAGGCCGAGCTCAGCCAGAATGCCGGTAAGAATACAAAACGTTGCTTCACAGACACAATCCAACCTACTCTACTCTACGATCTAACCAGATAACTTAACCTAACCTAAACTGTAATATTAAAATGTTGCTACAGGTACACAGCAATCCCAACAGCAGAACAATGCCTCGAGTATGCAAACGACGACGGTGACGGCGGCATCCGTTCTTCCTGGTGGACATCCGGGTCCTCTCCTATCCTGAGCCCCGCCACCAGGGAACTTTCAAGTTCCCCATCCGAACAACATAATTCATCCTCATCCACCTCACCACACGCTTCATCATCATCATTTGACGGCTGTTAATGTGGCAGCGCATCAGTCGAGCGTGGCACCACTTGCTACACCAAGTCACTACCAGGCGGCAGCGGCGGCGGCCCACGAGCTCAGCTTCCTGGGCCACGTCAAAGATTTCTGAGAGCAGGCGAACGCTTCGGCCAAGAGGTAGCGTCATCCCAGCTTAATAACGCTTGCGGACATTTTTTCTCATTTTCTGACCACCTCGTGACCTTCCGTTTCAAAGGGCACGCTCTGTACAACTAGATGGTTCAACTCTCTATGATAATGTACTGTTTGTTGTGCGTATCCATGCTTCAGAAAAAGCATCTATGATTGCTTAAGCCGAATCGAACGTGGTAGGGGACGAGGTCATATGGTCAATTGTGAGACAACGAGTCTATTAACCCTTTCATTGCTAAGATTGAAATTAAAAAGAAAAAAAAAACAAAGGTATTTATTGATCCAGCTGAGAAACTACTGGGACATTTGGAACGCAGAGATGAAATTGTACTTTTTCTTTTTGGAACGACTTGACCTGAAAGGGTTAATCCTTATCTAGTATTCCGCATCGTAATGTTATTAGTACTCATGGAGAACGTTTTGCGCGGAATACTAGGTACTAGCAGAGCAGAAAAAAAAGTGAATCAAGCAAAAATGGCGCCATTCCGTTAATAAGCAAAAGCCGAAGCCTGAAAATGCACGAGTGTCGTAAGTAAGTGCACGATGATAAAAAAGAGAAGTGGAGAATACACTTTTCCTCTTCGAAATAATACCGTTTACCTCGTTTTGCAAGAAAAATGAAATAACCGTTTTTCCGCCGTACACAACCACGTCTTTTAATATGCCAAGCATACAATGCTATTTTATTCCGAACAGTGAAGGACATGAAAACAGTTGATTATTTCATATGTAAATTGGTACGAGTATCGTTTCGAAGGAAGAACACGAGAGCAAAGTGAAAGAAAATGGCCGCTTTTCTCCGATCGTGCCGATGGTATAATAATGAAGAAGAAAAGAAAAACCAAAATTTTCTCCTTAGAGACTTAGTTTTAAGAGCCTTTTGACGCAGAGAGTCTTGCCATAACGCGTGTGAGAGACAAAGCATATTTTTATGGTAGCTCTATACATATAATATACATAAACATAAATATATAGTATATATGGCAAGTGAATACATTCGTAAGCGAATGGGAAATACGAATGGTATGGTAATAGGTCCAACAATTAATAATAGTACGTTTAGTAATGATCTCTGCTAGTATTTCGTCGTCATTTTTGTAGCACTTGGTACCTGCTACCATTCCATGTTTTAAACTCGTAATTCCTAATTCGTCATTCGGGGTGAAGAGAGTAAAATAGAAATACAGAAAAAATAATCGTCGGGCGCGCGATCGTCGCGCGACAAAACCGCCTTCTCGTTTTTCGGAGAGCGCCCGTACGCGTTCGTTATTTTCTTTTTTCGCACGGCCGTCAGATTGCAAGATACCTTTTTTTTCAATCTCGAGCGTGCAACAGTCCAATGTGAAATTCGTAAAAAAAAAATGGAAAATGCATGAAATTAAACACGTGGCAATATATGTATTTAAAAAAAGATATATATTATAATATACTATATTCGACAGAATCGTCAAGGAATTTAATTTTGTTTTTCGTTTTAGTCGCCTGACTCTTTTGTACCTCGATAGACCCACCGTAAACTTATTTCCCAACACAAAGTTGAAAACAGTATTCTTTATTTCTATTCGTATTTCTTCTCTTTTCTTTTTTTTTTCGAAAAATAATTTTATGCGTGACTTCCAAAATTTTCGAGGTGCGTCGCCTCGAATTATATATATATATATATATGTTTATAGGAATACGCATATATACAGGGTGTACTGCTATAATCTATTATTACAAATTTCCTTAATTATGCGACAGACTGTGAGAGTCTAAAACGAAATTGAATCTCTATCGACAGTCACCCAATCTGAAATCGCGACAGTTTAAAAACAATGTAAAAACAAATTTTTTATCTCTCGTAAGGTCGAATGGGAAGTAATGAATTTCTCTAGGAACTTAAATTCCTACAAAAAAATATTTGCAATACGTGGTACAACCTGTATTTCAACGTATATAGTATATAAAATATATATTTAATGCGGGTCGTCAAGAATTTCACATAAAATACCGGGCCAAGCTCTTTCGCGTGTATCGACCCGCCATTTTTTCTATCGCTGCGTATTACATATATTGTTTCTCTCCTTACAAACATCGTTCCATTCGCCAGCCACTCTTCTTAGAATATCTCATGAAAATTTTGGATCTCGTTGTTTTACGATTACTTTTTTTTTTAGTACAATATTTGTTAAAGTACTGATTAGATGCGTAAGGTTTACTCCGTAATCGTGACCGTTCCTTCGTTTCTCTTACATTGAACTCGTAATCGTCACTGGGTGCGTTTCCATCGCAGTTAAAACAGAGTTAAAATATATGTTACGTATACGTATAGTTTAGCAATATATTAACCCTTTGCACTCCAAGAATTTATATGACTTACTAACAATTACGTATATCGCCTAAGCGACGCCATTGAAGTGTAAAGGGTTAGATATACAATCAACGCATTTCGCCTATCTCTTAATTGTTTTTAAAGTCCGATGGAAACGCACTCATTGTTTCGTTAAGGCAAGTCATGGTTTATTATTGTTAATATTAATATTACTGTAATTCCTGGAACCTAAAATTTATTTCATCGTGCCATTATAATTTTTTTTTCACGCGCTACGCATTTCTCATCTTACCATAGACTCGTTTGTATTTCAGTTTTTTTTTTTAAATATAAAACGTGAGACTTTGAGACTTCCTTGAGCGTACCCAGTACAGCCAACTTTAATTTTAAGCTCTATGTATACATACGTAATGTATATGTACATAAATGCCCGTGATTACATTAAAAAGCATCATTTACTCTTTTTTTTATTATCATTTCGTTGACCCACCATCCTGAGGTCTTTGCCACGCGTTGTATCCTTTGCAGAGGAAAATTCCTTTTTTCTTTTTAATTCTCTAGCAAGTAACACGAAAATTCAGGTTTCGTCAGACCTCAAGCGTAAGGATATGCTAAGGATACTATATAATTATAAATAGTACATACACGGAATGCCCTATAATTACGTGTATACGCGCGTGCGTATGTTACGCATATGCGCTTGTACACGTATTTATATATATTATATATATATATATAAGAACGAGCTGTATTAAAATACTCCACCGCCACGTACTTGTAATCGTAACGGGAGAAAAGATAAGAGGGCAAAAAATTGTGAAGGGGGTAAAAAAAAGAGACGAAACAAAAATGCGAAGAAGGACGAAAAATGCAAACAAGGGAGGAACGACGAGAGTACACCTTAAGTTATTTACTTGTAGCGTGTAAGTTTGTATACAAAAAGGAATGAGGAAAAAAATCTGAAAAATAAGAAAACCTTAATCGAGAGCATTTAACGAGTAATTGTCAGTCGAGAAATTGAATAAAGTTGCTGTTGTCACCGCGAAAATTCTGGTTCTCTGACTTTTGTAGGAAATAAGTCTGGAAATGGAGGACTGGACTTTTTTTGGGACGATGGTAGACGCGCGAATGAACGTGTCCTGCGAAGCGTGACGTTTTCAGATGAACGTCCGCTGCGCGCGGGAGTTTGTGCGATGGAGATTTTGGATGAATGTCTGGATGATATGAAAAAAAAAATAATAAAGAAAATATGTAACACACGCGAGATACAAAATGACACGCACCGCATACAGCTTTACAATTTGTAATGGGAGAAAAAGAAATCATTTTTCAAAACATAAACACGCGACAGACACACCGTATCGTAATGTTTTTTCTTTCTTTCCTCTCTTTCTTGTTTCATACTTCTTCTCTTTGTTGATATTTTTCTTTTATTATGAATCTTGATCGAAACGTCAGTGACGTCGGATAGTTTTGTTTTCAGTTTGTCTTCGATGGGAATTATTTTTTTTGTAGATATATTTCACCGTAATGACGTGGCTATTTGCTTGGATTTATATTTTTTCATTTTCATTCGTTACTCTCACCTTACTCTTTCCTTCTTTCTTTAATCACATCCACGGAATGAACGATATACAAATTCCTCGACATAGTACAAAGCGTTTAAGGGAAAAGAAAGAATAAACTTCTCCGATAGTTAGCCTTTAAAGAGAGAGAGAGAGAGAAGGAGAGGGAGGAAGGAGGGAGAGAGAGAGAGAAGCAAATAAAAATAAATCAATTAAAACAATAGTTCTCGAAAAAATATATAGTGGACGTTCGCGGTGAAAGGACTCGATACATGAACTTCTCATATTTTGCGTTTCTTTTTTTACGTTATCGTCTCTTTAATGTGCCCACCTTTTCCTCAATTTTTTCTCCTTTGTTCGGTTTTACCTCGATTTATTAATTCACGTCAAGTCATGCACGCGGTGCGCGCACCGCGAACGAACCGTAGTTAGCGAAGTTACTTGCGAAGAATGATAAGTAATAGTAGAGCGTAAAACTTTTTTCGAATTCCAATTTTCACGAGCTACGGTAAGGAACAAAGGCAAAAGGAAAGAAAAAGAAACATTAAAAAGCAGCAAAGGCTATATTGTTCGCTCGTACGTTTATCGTCGTGCGCTAATCCACGGGAAAGAGACGCGACAGGAGAGAGGGAAGAGTAAACAAAAATGCACGAGACATAAAAGCAAAAGCAAAAATAATATATACAAAAAAAGCGTTACAAAGCGTGTATGTACAGAGCTAAAGCGAGAACAAAAAAAAGGAACCCTCTGATGATCTCAGCCTTTTATTTTTGTATAGAGTGCATTAAGATGAATAATAAAAAAAAAAGACGGAAACACGAGAGAGAAAAAAGTGAAAAATAAAGAATCACGTGCAACACCCTTTCTCGGCGAAGGCTTAATAATAATTATTATAATTATAATAAACAATAATAGAATGCGGTATGCGTGCGAGAGTGAAAGAGCGGGAATGAATGCTTGAAAAAGAAAAATACGAGATTACGCTGAATGCGAAAGAGAGGTGGAGGGAAATAAGGGAGGAGGACAATGAATAATTAGCGAAACAATAATATGGAAAAGCCAGATTGTAAGTTAAGAAGAAGAAAAGAAGAATAAGAGAGTGGCAAAGCGTAATGAGGATAAAGATAAAATTTCGGGTACCGCGAAAGAAACGGGGTACGAGACGTGTGAAAGGGAGGAGAGAAATGTAACGGAGAGATTGCGTAATATTATGTAATTTTCAATTGGGCCAGAAAACAGAGTGGAAGAGGCTATTTTGAGAATGGCGAAATTTTGAAAAATCAATTGTCAATGCACGAGGTCGTGGACGTCATAACGTGCCGGTATAATTTAATTAATATATTGACGAATTTAGACCGCTGACCCGTTTGTTGTTTACTGTACCGAGAGGTCACGCGTGACAAAGTGGCAGAAAGAAAAAAAAATGAATGAGAAATACATTTGTCAAAGTTTTTAAGACATTTCCCTACCAAACCCCGTGCTGCTTTATGTAATACCCGTATACATACATAATATATCTATATATATAAAAAAAGCAACGTTCTATTCAATCTTCCCTGAAAGCTTTCGAATCCAATTTATTCCTTAATCTTGAATATGACTCTAATATATCCAGCATCCTCCATGGACTTTAATTTTTGCTTTGATTTCCGAGTGATTTAATGCGGTGCCTCTTTTTAATTTTATTTCAATATTACACTGTATACACTGCTACTGGAGAGAGTGGGGATGATGAATTTTCTAAAAATTTCCTTGTATCAAACGCAGGGATGAAAACACGTTGTAACGATATATAAACTCCTATAATAATAATAATAATGATTTATTTTTATTTAAATACGGTCGCATTTTACAATCAATAACGAACGTCGAAAAGAGAAAGAGAGGACGCTAGGCGAGGGAGGGATAGTGAAGAGGAGGTCACTGTATTCTTTTTCATTCTCCCTGTCTCTATCTCGACGTTTCCACTCACCCTTATTGGTGCACGCTTACTACCAAGTTTTCCTAGAACTACGCAATAAAGGCAATGATAAAGATAACTAATTAATCATAATAATAAAAATAATAATAATAATAGGGTCCTTGCATGTTAATAAATAGAATAATTTACAATCGGGATAGATGAAGTAGTAGAAGGGCCAAAGGGGAGGGGTCAATACACGTAACAATATATATAACTTATGTGTATATATATTGATATACGCATAAGCGTGGTGTAAATATTAAATGAAATTATTAATTAGTCACATTGCAGACAGTGTGCTTTAGCTCTCCGTTTTTGTTACTTGTTCCACGTTTGTCTTCCTTTTATTTTCAACAGACAAATAAACGTTCAAGAGACGTATGCGTTATACATATTTTTGTAACGTTCACGCTCTATGTTATTGTTGTTGTAATTATTATAACGTCTCTCTCTAAAAATTTCAGGGAGCCTCGTCCCACTTTTGTATTATCGTTTTTGCGTGACAAACTGAGCGTACAAGTTTCTTTGAAAATAAAGTAAAAAGAGAAAAAAATTTTCTTTCTCACCTTGTGCTTGCCTAGTCTTTTATACTCCTTCGGAGCTGCATCGCTTTTCTTATTTAGTTTCATGTTTTAAAGGTTGACCATTTCTTGTTTGTTTGCATTTTCGGCTTCGAAAACGGCAACTAGGTGGCATTTTACGTACGCTTCTGGTATGATAGTACGAGACAGAGAGAGACATACTGGATAGGCATTGCGCATCTATTTACCTAGTAGCCTAGTATTGTAATATTAGTTTACTTGAGAAATACTAATCTAGTTGGGCATCCGTTTTTCTTCTTTATTTCGTTTTCTTTTTTCAAACTTTTTCCGTGCCGTTTAGTCTTCGATAAGTAACAAATGCCGTTATGGGTTCCTTCTTTTTTCCAAATTTATGCATTATGATTGCAACCGGTTGTGCAGGATGTCACATGCTCACGTAACCAAGTACACGTATATACAATTCGGGTATAATCCTGGTCAGTGAATCCTTATTATTGAGTAATCAGCATGATGGATCATTTTAGTTCGATCCTGACATCCTGGTAGACTCGGTTCTTATTCCTGCCGACTAAACTTTTTCATTGAATGATCTCAGTGATCTTGTCACAGGAATTAACGTCGGAGCTAAGTTCTCAAAATTGAGAATGGTGGTGGTCCAGCTTGTCTCATCATCATTGCAAAGCTGCTCAAACCCTCCTCACTGGAATTTTGAGCATTCTGAGCATTTTGATTATTTTGCGAGTTATTCAGGCCTTTATTTCTATTGCCGCTGTGACTCTGAAGGTGCTTCTTCAGATGATCCTTTCGATAAAAAGCTTTGCCACACTCTGTGCAAATCTGATTTTTGCTGCCGGAGTGAATTATCATGTGTCGTGCCAGGTGTTCGTTGCGCTTGAAAGCCTTGCAGCACATACTGCACTGATAAGGTCTGTCCTTATTATGACCCTGTTTGTGACGATCCAGGTGTTCCTTACGTTTGAGACTTGCACCACATATATCGCAGATATGTGGACGCTGTCTGTGATCTTCGAGATGCTCATGAAGAGTTTCGCGATCTTCAAATCGATAGGCACACTCTGGACAGTGGTAGATTAGCATACCTACAGCGTAAAATGATCTGGTTTAAAATAATGAAATTTTTGTAATACACAAGGTTATGAGAAGACTTACCATTTATATGCTGCGGCTCTACTTCAAACTCCATCTTCGGTTTGACTTCCTGGCAGTTTTGAGATGAGGTACTGCTGCTATCTTCATACTTTGACACATAGGGAAGACCCAAGGAATTGGAACATCGTGCTAGATACTCTGAGGTCAATCTGAAGTCTATTTGAAGGGGATCTGTCATCGTAGCAGCATCGACTTTCTGTATTGTTTGAGTCCCTAAGGACTGCTGATTATTCTGTGTACACATTTCCTTGTTGCCACAGTGATTCTCGTTTCGATTCTCGTCTGTCTGCTGTGTGTGCTGTGGTGGATGATTCGGATATAGATAACCTGTAGACTGTGGATGCTGCTGAGAATGAATATCCGAAGGATACTTTACATTTCTTGGATCATACGCCATCTTTTTCCAACTTCTAATGAACAACCCTTGACATCTGTAAAACAAGAACCATAACATGTCTTTTGTACTGTCAACAACTTTATCAATTCTTTACCTTTATCAGTTCAAATACAGAATGACAAAAAAATCACATAGTATTATGAACAAACCCTTGGCTTCTTGATTACAATTAATTTTCTAATGACACTCCATAGAACTCATCAATACATTTCAATAAAATATCATATCCTGACTTCACGACACATCCAGATAGTAACAGCACAAAGAAACAATTAACAAGATAATCATGAAAAAAGAATCCTAAAAATTTCATTACCGTATTAATTTTCTCCTAAATTCCAACAAGGTTGCTCAAAGGGGTTGCCCTTGTTAATACAGTAAATCAGTATCTGATTCCATAGTGTACTCGTTACGAGTGGAAAATTTTATTGAGCAGGTCAAGATAGGTAAAGGAGACATTCGCAATGAATTCGAATGTCGATGGTTCCAATGTGGAATCATTTTTAAGAAATCCACAAGGTAATCATAATCTTCTGTGATGATTTTCGTGAATTTCGTATCGCCGAAAACTCACCGCCGTACCTGGAACTTTCCACCGCGAATTTCGTTCGGCAAATCCGGCTACTATTTGTTTGTATCGAGAGCGGCCATCTTCCTGCATCAGCTGCTCGTTGTTCGCCGCTTACTGCACAACAAGATCCCAGCGGGGTACGTTACGGGAATCTACCTGACTTGTTTCATCAGTGTCCATGACAAAATTCCCACGATGATTTTGACCGGTAAGAATTTCAGAAAACTGATTGAAAAAACCCGAGGTAGCCTGCAAGAATTTTCCTAATGGTACGACAATTTCACAAGGGCAAATTCTATTGGCATTACAACACTGCACTGTGCGTTTGTCAGTCCGATTCTGACGCTATACTGATTCCTATATCAAAAGTGGTTGGCCGCCTGTCCCTTTTTTTTATGTACCAGGTGAGTCACTCAAGATGAGCACACCCTGTTACTCGAACGCCACAGCGCACGTCGAAGACGATTTTAAACAGAAGCTCCTGCAGGTAAATATTTTTTCGAATATTCTTTTCACTTTTGATCAAGGACGGAAGTTAAATTTAATCCAGTATAATCACAAATCCGTATTCTTGGATGGAGGTGAAATCGAGCAGAAAGAAAAACCAATGATAAAAGTTTTACCTGTTTGCTTTAGGAATCGAATTATTAAAGATTGAAAACGGGGATGTAATATTTTTTGCCATCTTTCCGAATAACTCATCCGTTATTAACATGCGGTGACTGTATTTAAAAAATTGTTCGTTTCTATCATCTTAAAATTGCCATTGAAAAGTTATCCTAATTAAGTCTGTAACAATATTTCGTGATCAAAAAGAAATTGTAAAGAGAATGCATACCTTACGGAAGACGTTACCTTCAATTATACCTAAGAAAAAAAAACATCTTTTATTATATTGACTGGAATTCGTAATCGTTCCGGAAAGAATCGGAAAGTAAATATTTCATTTTTTTACTTTAGGTAAAGTTAAGCTAAATATTAAACATCTTGCAAAACCTTAAAAAGTCTCTGGGTGGTTGAAAGTTTTGTGTACATACCGTAAAAATGATGTTACATATATCATATATCGATCTAACATGGCGCCATCTCTGAGGAAACTAGCGGAAGTTTTCATGCATATAAACGCTATTGACATCAATGTTGCGCTGTGATAGTTTTTCACAGTCAGTATGTCAAGGGGTTTTATATAACACACAGTAGGACAAGTTAAGACAATTTCTTTTCTATTTCTGAGTGCCTAGATACAGATCAGAACTGATGTTTTCTGTTAAATGGGATAAATACCAAATTCTCAACTATTAATTGGGCTATACATTTGTGTAATTGAATATAAACGAGTCACCTATATACTTCATTTTTATCGTGAATTAACTATTATTTTAAACAGCTATTTCTACAGAATTCTGCGGTTCCTTTGGTTCGCAATGTATCTGCTAGACAGCGCCACAAACACTTTTTTTATTGCAATACTCGGAATTATTTTTGTAACACACATAGGCAAGTCGCATGATAATGCATCAAATTTTAATGGTTACATAAAACAATGAAAAAGAGTTTAAGCTATTAAGGTATATAACGAGATAACGCTATGGGTATTATCGTAATTTTTTACGATTGCGCAGGTTTGCCTTCGAAATGTCGTGCTTCGTTAATTCCATCATACAAATTTGTTTCATTTACAATTTCACACGTGAATCTTAACACTGTCACGAGAAAGAACACACGATAAACTTGTGCAATTTTTATGACAATGTAAAAACGTAAAAACTTCGTTTACGGCCTCGTGAACTTAGCGTCTCCTGCATGGCTGACCTTTGAAAGTTCATATCTTCCAAATGTCACCTTCTAAAGTATTTTTATTAACAGTCATTTACTTCGCGAATATAATTGGTTAATTAACGAGTTTCCCACAGCAGCATGAATCTAATTTAAAAAACAGCGTACTCATGACTCCTGTATAATTCAAACCCGCGACGCAGTTAATACCTGTGAAATAAATTTTCCGTGTTTCAGTGCTTTTAGGAATATTAAACGGAGGATAACCAAAATTAAAAGATGGCTACAAAGCATTCCTCTAAAAAAGCTCGATGCATCGCAATTTTTCTTAATCTATCAAATTGCCAAATAGCAGTATCATCCCGGATCGATCTTAAAACGTCGCGGCGCCCGCAGCGTCGCAAAATTTCATCCCAAAAGCACCATAACGTCGAGATACTTCCGAAAGCTTCGTGTTTCCCCGCAAGGACAAATGTTTTTCAAGAGCTTGTTTTTTATACGTAAGAAAGCGGAATAGCAACAACAACAACATAAAACCAAAGGAGAAAAGCTTAATGGAGAAATCCGATTGCGCGTCCAAGTAGCGAGAAAAGCTGCCGGTAAAATCGTACTTATCGAATTCTCTCTTGCTCGCGTTGTCTTTGTTCCTCTCTCTGTTTCTCCTCTCGTCATTGGCCCTCCTTCTTCCCTACCACTAAGCCTTCAATGGAGCTTGCGCAGAGCTTTCCCAAGGCGCGTCCTGGCTACATCCGGAACGTCTACGCGTACTCGTCTCGGAGCTTTCGAGCGGGCTCGTACGCGTTACGCATTACCAACCGTTCCAAATTACTACTACTAGATTGATAAGGGGAATAATAAGAGAGTACACGAAAAAGCTCTGGGCTCGTGTTTATCTCCAATCTCGAGAGTATCGTCCGAGAAGAGCTTTCAAAATCATACTCAAATAGAAAAACTTGAATACTGGGGACACGATGGTGGTGTGATTGGAAATTACCGAAGGAGGAAACAAAAATAATGTGATTCAACTTCGCTCATAAAGCTCTTTATACGTTCAGTACGAGTGCGCACCTGACGTAAACTATAGAGGAAAAAGCTCATCGATTGAAGAAAGTCGAAGAATTTGAACAAGACCAAATAAACGTAGAAAGATAATACTACGTGTCCCTATATACGACGCGATACCTAGTCCCGACTTTTTTTGTCTTAAAACGTCTCGTTCGATCGAAAAGATAGAAGACAACAATAAAAAAAAGAACGAAACACCAACAAGGACGTTTACATTCATTGTGAGGGTACCGTGTATTCCCATGGCTTGAAGGGACCCATTTCATTTTCACTTCGTGGAGGACATCACTAAGCGCGATACAGGTGAGCAATAATCTACTCTAGATTATCTCTCCCATTATTCATCACGCTCTCTAAATCATTCCTCAAATTTTCTAAACAACCCTCTCATCGAGCTTCACAGCCCTAAACAGTATACCGCAAGCTATACGAACGTTCGTACGACAGCTACTTCGAAGACAGATAAATGTGTAATACTAAACAGTACATCCCACCTTGGGACAACATTAACCCCACGTGGCGAGGGTATTCGCTTAATTATATTAAAATAGGTAAAAACGAATTTCCGAATGTCCCTTAATATAGGTATTATAGGGTAGGGGTAGGGTTGGTTAGAAAGCTAAAGGAGAGGGGAGACCGAGAGAATGAGAAGCCGGTCGATTCGCGTTGCGCATCGTCCCTTGGTACACCTTGCGCGAACGTAAACACTGACAAGTTTTGCTATGGGGGGTAGTAACGAAGAGATTATTGTCTAATTCTTTTTTTTTTTAATACACATCCAATAACCTTATGCGAATTTTCTTTGACGAGAAATTCAACATACGGCGAACGATCGATTCTCCGAGTATTTTATGCGAGCCCATAGTAAGATACGTGGACGGTATAATGTAGTGGTGGAATGATAATATACACTGAATATACAAGAAGAAGTGATGGAGTAGTAGGTATAAAGTCACTGTGTACGAGAGCTGTACGTATATGCATACACGTTGGGCCGTACGTGTTCAAAGCATTGGTCCAACGTCTATTAATAGGTATTATAGCTTTGTTTAACCGACAAGAAGAAATCCGCGAGGCCTTTGATTGTTTTTCCATGTTCGAACGGCGTACCTAGATACTGCCGAATGATATGCCAAGATGAAAGACAGGATATCCCGTTAAAACCGTTGCGAGAACTTTTTCATTCCATCTCCTTTTCCCTTCTTTCTATTCCCATAGCGAATTCCGAAGCTTTTTGATTTTCTCTTTATATCTCATTCTAGTCCTCCTCGCTACTGCTTCAGTTTTAATCGTTGTGCTTTGTTCTTTTTGTACTCTTAATTTTCGTTAAGCTTCACTGCAGTATGAAGTCCCATGGCGGAAGCTTCAAACTTTAAGTATGCCTGACCCACATGAGACTGACGACGCGATGAGTACATATGTACTTATGCGTATGCCGACCTACATTATACATAAAGTCGTGAGAGAGAAGCCATTAGGAGAGTGAAGAGTTTTGAGAGTGAGAATGTACATATAAAAAGAGAGAGAGAGAGAGAGAGAGAAAGGGAGAGTGCGTATATCTGACAGAGCAAGGAAGAGAAATAAACTGAAAGTAAGAAAAAAAAGACGTACGTAAAAGTTTAATGCGACTCTCGAGACGTGAGAATCATTTCGTCTCGTGACGTATTTATGTACCTGGGGACCTGGGTTCGTATATGAAAATGCATATATTTATACACGTACCTGAAAAATCTTTGAAAAGAAACGACTGGAATAGAAAATACTTTTTTTCAATAACTGCCATAGGCCTCGACCCTCGTGCACGTATATAGACTACGTTACACATTATAGATTATACGTATTCTTTTTTTTAGGTACAGTGCCCTCCGCAACCTCTGTAAGACAGGTAAAGACCATTAATGTGCGAGGAAGCATTCGTCTCTTGTCAAAACACAATAACGCCTATGGATTTTGAAGTACGACGCGCGGTTGACGTGAAGTCAAAATTCGTGATCAAGTTTACATTAACGTAAAAGATGGATCCGATCTATAGAAAATTTCCGGTTATCGCGCCTGTAGAGATACTTTACATAGCAACTGTATCCTGTGAATTTTTTCAACGGGTTATACAATTTTTCTAACCTCAAATAAAAATGTTAATTCGGTCAATTCGCGTGTAATATTATGCATATGATATGCGACCTCGTCTCAACAGTCATTTACGAATGAGATATCCAATAATGTACGAAGAATGACGAAGTGCACTTTGGCTTAATGCCAATTCTTGAAATAACCAAAAACAGGATGCGTCTCGAACGACGGTGGGAGTGCTCGGCGTGACGTCACACGTCACAGGGTGCAATTAATTCGTTCGCATGAAATTTTTACGAAGACACCCACTTTGATCTTTGGCAAATGTTACCGTGTATTTGCTAGCGGGTAATTGATACGGAGAAAGAATGATTTTTTTTGTTGTTTCTCGAGCTATTGCGAGATCAAACATTTTTGCGATCTTCCTTCTATGAGTTATTGCACGTTTATTACCAGTCGGGCTAGATCACACGGGGTTTAGATACTGTTCGAAATGTTCGCACAGTGCTCACACGGGATTACACAGAAGGCAAATCAAATAATCGTATACGGTTTACGTGTTTCTCGAGGTCCGTGACTAAAATCGGATCGCCTCTGAGTGCGTTTTAAATATGGCTTCTCGCTGTCTGACATAATGGACTGGTTATAGGCAGTAGCCATTGTTCCTTTAATCATTTCTTTCGTGACGTTACTACGGGATTCTTTTGACGAGCGAGCGCCGAGTAATTGCTTTCACTATAATTGAGATTAATTTTGAGGTTAGAATCTTTCAGTGAATTTATCATGTCGGATCCATGGAAATGGATTCTTACGTAATTGTCGAGTTTTATGAGCATCATAACAATCTGCCGGTCGGTAGGTAAGGACATTTAATCGATTCCTTAATCAGTTCCTCAGCATCTTAACCGCCTCATTAAATACTTATTAATTAATGGAAATCTTATGCACGTAAGTAGATATATGCTGTGCGTATCGTAACGTCTACGAAGATTTGATGAAATCGTAATAAAAAAATATTACGAGTAAGGAATTTTGATTTAAATGTAGCTTGAGTTTAATCGAATTGAAAATGGCGATTTTTAAAGTCAATTAATGCCGGGAGAATCTGACGACTTAACGGGGTATTATATTCGGCGAAGTACAGTGAAATTTGAACAAGTATTTTAAACGCGAAAAACTTAGCGACTCAGGAAATTAAATTCAGACAATTTTAGGTTAGGTTTCATTCACATTGACGAAAATTAAAGCGGTATAATGTTCGTGCAGTTTAATTGATTAAATTTACTTCAATTAATTAATTCCATAGTGGGATTCGTCTCTGTTTTATTATCTTGAGGTTGTTATCCGTGGGCAGAAGCAGAAGCCTCTCGAATCTATTTACCCTCTAAACAGTGCTAGCTACTGACGGGGTGTTGCGTGAAACTGGATTGTGATAGGGGGTGAGTCAACGAGAGTGATTTAACAACCACCACCTATGACAAATCGGTCAAGTGACACTCTTTCAGGAATGACGTCCGGACTCACCCCTCCCGCTGATAATTTAATGCGGGAACAGGCTAAGAGGAATTGAGGGTTGAGAATCTCGATACCGTAGTACCGAAGGCACTTGAGAAACTTTTCATAAACAATTTCCAACCCCCAATCCACTTCCGAGGCGAAGCAACAGATAGTCCTTTTGGCCCGCGAAGTAGATAACCAGGGTAGTATGCTGTCATTTGTTAGTTCGACCCTCTTAAAAGTCCGACTACTGGCATCGATAATTCTTATACTACTAGTCGGAAGATACTACCACTGTTACTACTACTACCCTTACCAACTCCACTATTGACTATCGAGTTTGAATTTATATATGTAGTATAAATATAGTCTATATAGGCACAATATGTGTACCAACCACCCTTTTGACAATTGCCAGCAATTTGCCAAGCTTTACCTACCCTTGCCAACGGCAGTTGGAATCAATCGAGTGAAGCAGCTTGTTGCATCCCTTGCAGGCGGCATGAAAAATTCCTGGATTGACATACGTATATAGGTTGCATCAGGGGTGAACGCACCCTTGAATTTGTGACTCAAAGTAAAAGATAGCGATTTGCTGCTTTATTCCGAATAGGGGTTGCTTTTCTCTTAGGGTCCGCAATGAAGAAATTACAGACGCATTAAGCGAGTCTATTACCAGAACAGTTCCGGCCTGTAATCCGAGAAGATTATAACTCTGGCTTGTTATTTGAGATAGCCATTGGGGATTAAGGGTGGGGGGGAATATTCTTCTAGGGGATGATTTTTGCTAATTTCACCCTTTTGGTCTCGGTTGGATGCAATAGGATGCCTTGAGATATACGTGTGGATTATCTTCTCGTTTTCCAGGGATTTATCGTATGATAGAAACTACCCCTGGTGTTCTGTGAGGCTTGCTCGCCTAGTGTATCTACCCTTAGACTAGGGGATGAGATTCAGACTCTTATTGATCGGCCGGAGAATAAAGGTAACTCGTGTATGTCTGCTGATTTTGCCATCGCACGAAAGCGAAATGAAGAAGAAAAAGGAATACCATTAAAAACAAAAATAGACATGGAAACGATACGGTTTTTAAATAACGTCAATTTCGACCAAGGTTTTAACGTATTTTCTTGCTTTGTCCTTTTTCTTCGTAGCTTTTATCTCTTTAATGACGTTCCGTGTCTACGTATCATCATATACCGACAGCTACTTTATTTTGACTTTTCATGTTTCATCATTGATCCATATGAACTAAATGACAGGCATTCAGAAATATGAATTTAAATTGTTGACATAATACGACCTTTACCCTATCGCAATGCTCAATAGCGAAGTTGACTATCGCGTACCTGACTGATACCAATTGACGGATACTACACACAAACGTCTGTGTACTGTGCTATCTCAGCATCCAGCATCGTGTATCTCCGATACCTCTCGACAATACTTCATCAGAATTTCCATGAGAATATATACACATACTTATGTACATCTTCGCGTCACGACGACCCAGTAAACTTTACAGAATCACATAACGCAGAAACCCATCCCAGGTCATTGAAATCCATTGAAACAATGACAAATATACTTGACCTTGTTTACTGCTTCTCTTATGCCTATGTACATATGCATATCTATTTACGCAGGTATGCATTAATACTGGCAGAATAATGTGAATACCTTGCAGAGAGGAAAGTGCTTAGATTGCAAAGCTGCTCTCGAGGTCAATACCGATTGTGAGGTTAGATCGACATCTTGTCAGTGGCAAAGTTTACGCTTGCCTGTATCGCCGGTTGCCTATACTTGGCTCGAGACTCGAACGAGTCTCTTGATTGAAAATTCAGCAGGGACGAAACAATGATAGTATTTTAGGGTTACAATGAAAATTAAAGGTCACCTTGTGTGGGACAAAAACAAACGAAGCGTGAGCAGGTGCTAATAGGTCATATATGACGGTAACACGCTTTCCCTTTTATTTTCATTTGCTGAGTAAAGGAGTAGTAGAGTCCGGTTTCTCGCAGAGGTCAAAGGTTATTCGAATCGTTACTCGAGATGACCCTCCTAGGAAATTTCAATAATCGAATAAGAATCAACTCCGAGTGTTCCACAGTGATTGGGAAACTTTTCTTAGGGACACCCTCATTCTCAACTTCGTGGGACACGTGGAAATAGGGGTCGTGTGAGGTCATTCTCGAACTGTGAGGAAGGAATGCGCGAAGGAAGGAGAGAGGTCATAAAGATTCCAGACGATCTCGGGACGTTTCTACGGTCTAGGACGATATGAGACCTTCATCGACGGTTTCGTGAAATGGCTCGTGGAAACCGTGGAAATTCCGTCACGATGAATTTTCAATAACAATGGAATTCTTCCCAGTAGATATCAATTTTTCACAAGGTAGCTTCATTACACACCCTCGAGCGTATATCAGTTTTTAGAATCGCGTGAGAATGTATATCTGTATTATGTTTCAAAATTACTTATCGAGTTTTCGTTGAATTTTAAAGAGCCATCTTGCGATATGAAGCCATAACTGTGAGTGTTCTTGGAAAAATCTGTCAAGCTTGCGAAAGCTCGCTGATCTACAAGTAAGAAAAGGCACAAAATGGGACGGTTATATCGGGAAAAAGTGAGTAATACAAAGAGAAGGAATGTAAGGCAAAGGGTTGCCGAGTATAAAAACAAATGTTCCGAAAGAATGGAAAGTCAAAGAGAAAATTTGAAAAAAAAAGGAAGTAAAAAATAAATTCCTCTTTTCTCCACTACACGTGTCTATAGTCTGTACACGTACGTACATTGATAGATACGTATAGTTTCAGTCGGTGAAAGCTCGGCGACCTCTACGTGACGTAATAAAGCTAAGAAAAAAATCTCTAGTACGGCGAAGCACAATGGAGCTTTTTGTTAGGAGGCTGACACGAGAGTAGGTAAATACCTACTGGCATATCTCACGGGGAATTGGAGCAGAGTCCGTCGGCGCGGCCGCGTCTTTTGACGCGTGAAGACGCCGAGCGTCGGCGTCGCTTGTATCTCTTCTTTTCCTACTGTTACGTAATCCACCACGTTAATCCCGTCAAGCTTTTAATTCTCGTTATTTTTAATAATTTTTTTCTCCTCCTTCACGAGTAGCGCAGAAAAATTGATGTACGGTTAAATATGATAGATACAGCCCGGTACAGGTTGACCTTTCGAACCCGAATAATGCGGATGATGAAGATTCGAGCGGCCATGGATGAAGATCCAGGTATGGTCCATTCGTTGAAATGGATTAAGCTTCGACGAAGTTTAACGTTTCTCGTGGCAACGGTGCATCCTGTGACTCCGAAACACACGTGTCAAATTTGCGCGTGGAAAAGAATTAAAAAAAGAACTGTCCATCCTAGAAGAAAAAGATACGACTGTCCTTAAAGTGAAGAGTTCAGATTGTTCTTTTTCGAAGCTGAGAGAAAATTCTATTTTGTACATAGAAAAGGATTTTCTGAAAAAAAAAATGATAACGCAAACCGATCATTAACAAAAAAAAACTGAAAGATATAGTCAGAATCAGTGAGAGGGTATGTGTTTTTCGGGTGTTGCAGGATGCACGCGGTTGGATTGCACTCGGCGCTGGCTATCAAGCGTCAGAGAAAGCGTCGGGACGAGCAGCGTCGCGCGCGCGAGCGTCGTTTCAGCGCCCAATCCGGTGAGAGCGGCTTGACGTCGCCGAGGGCGTCTACGGGTTCCTTGGATCATCACCCGCGTCATCATCATGCGGCGCATCCGCATCACGCGGCCGGCGAGGGTATGCTGGACTCGAAGGTGGTCACGTCGATTGGGATGCTCCACATCGGCGTCGTCTTTCTGGTGCTGGGTGCGTTCTTATTGGCCAGCGGATTGCTTCCGGGTGACCTGGCCTCTTTCGGTACCAAGGCGTCCGGCGGCTGGTGGAATGAGCTCATCGCTACGGGACTCTTCGCCGTCCTCGTCGGCGTCTTCCTCATAGTCCTGAACAAGATCATCGCCCGTAAGGAGGAGAACGACCTCGAGGAGTACGTTCAGCGTCAACTGACGAGATCCAGGTCAGGGCATCGTCTAGAGCGCGACGTGGAGACAGGATGTCTGACCACTAGACATGCCAGGAGGGCCAAGCAGCTTCAGCAGGCAGCATCATCAGCATCCTTGACCGCCCAGGACGAGAAGAGTCTCGAAGGTTCGCCGCCACGTTCCCCGCCGCCCGCCTATTCGCTGCCAAATGCCGACCCGGCCGGCGCCGATTCTCAGGTGGCGCCACCAGCCCTCTTCCTAGAGCAGATCACCGAGGAGGAGATCATCAGCGACCGCATGGAAACCTCCACCACGAACAGTCTCAGCCCTGGCTCGCCCAGCGAGACGAGGGAGCTCATTCAAGCCAATCCGAATCATTGTTACAAGCAGAATGGAAATCATCATCAGCCCCATCAGGCCCAGCAGCACAGATCCGTATTCGTTCACGTCTCAAGGATCTAGGATCCAGACTCGAGCATCCGTTGATTTTTGGATTTGATTTATGGCTCAAAACTTATTCTCGGGCAAATTATTATTACAATGATATGAAAGTGATATGATACACTTGTGATTCTCGAGGTGAGCTTCTTCTTATATCGAATGCGCTCATATTTCGCGCTCATTTTAATAGTCGATCTGATTGGATCATAAGATTAAGTTTCACTTCCGGGAGTCCTACTTATGGATTCATAGCATAAAAGAGTCTCTTGAATTCGGACCTGATCTCGTGCTACGATTGTATCTGCTCGTTGAATTGAAATCATCAAGTGATAGATGTCTCTTTGGATTAAGACACGATACTGATTGATGAACCTTGACATTCCTATGATTAGGAGCTCTTTCCTAGTCGGTAATAGTCACATAGAAGTAATACTATTATTAATATTATTACTACTACTGCTACTACCGTTACTATTAACACCACTATCACTACGTCCTTCGTTCGCTATCGTCCAGTGATACCCTCACGTTAAATCATTAATTATTTCACGGGATATTCGAGGGTTGAAATAAAATGTCCTTCTTCTAATCAATTAATTAGGCACGTAATTAATACTCGGTGATTAACTTTTACCCGGAGTAAATCATTGCTGATAGCCTTTAAGGATATTAAATGGGGTAACTGGCAAGTCTCGAGGCCGTATTTGACGAATTACGAAAATAATAATAATAATAATAATAATAATCATTCCATGACTCTAACGTCAGTTTATCGCGTATATATAATTATCATGGGCAAAGCGATAACGATTTCGTCCTGCAATTAAATGAAACGTGCAATTTTATCGAAGGAATTCCAAGGACCAATGATAAGTCGGCGTATTTGATTGATCTATGTGAATTAAGGAAAAGAGGGGTGAGATAAATTTGGCAATTCGATGATTATACATACACGTTCGTAAGTATAGATATACGTATTAATGACTCGGATTTTTGCAAATTATCACTCCTAAGCTATTAATTAAGATATTTCTAATTACTTGGATATCTTAATGATCAATTAGCACAGGTATCTATATGTGTGAGGAATGGATCGGATGTATTGCCAAAGACGTACCATACCGTACACACTGTCGCTATATCCTGTCTACGATAAGAAGCTGCAGGATCAAAGAAGCAGAAATGTATTTAATGGGAAAAAATGATTTAAAAAATTGATGAAAAGACTTTGAAACATTTTGCCTTTTGAACTTTCCAAACGTATGATTCTACGATAATATCTTACGTATGCATTTGACATGTTAGTACGAAAAGGCAAGAAAGAATTGTTTTTAACTTTGATCCTGTAGAAAATTTATCGACCAGCGATTTTCGATTGTCGATTAACGACAGCAAGCTAGTCATTAATTTTAATACACTATACATATATATTATATATATATATACATACTATATTCAAATTTTATAATACCTCATGTACTTACCTTACTTACACTATCATTACGCCTAGCCTTAGATACTATTTTCGGGATTTTCGAAGATGACTGGGTCGCTTGACGGGGAATGGAAAAGTTTGAGAGATAATAAGTGAGATTTTTTTTTGCTAAAAAATCACTAGAATTACGCTTACATATCACAGGAGGTTCTCCGCTTTCGCGATTTGGCGGTTAACTGATTTAGCACAAAGTTTTATTATTCTCAAAGAGCGAAGGAGCAAAAGTGACCTAGTACGTTTTCGAAAATACCTCTCGATTTTAATTGAGAAAAAATTGCCACGCTCGGGCGCTACCATTCTGTGATCCAAATGATGATTAATTGATTGTTTGATTGATCGATTGACTCACATCAATGCGATAGAATGATTATTGAACGGGTGATGTGAAACTACTGAAATATCTTTATTCTGTATAAAGAGTGACTTTTTAATATTCGTAAAACGATTAAAGAGAAATAATGGCACGCATGCGTAATATTGAGGATCGATCGACATTTTCCGCGAACGCTATTTCGAATAACGGGCACGGGGTGGGCGAAGATGAGAGTGAGGTGGGAACGGGATAAAACTAATAATTCAATTGTATAAAGGAAAGAGGAAAAAGAGAAGCGACAAAAAAATTTTTGCAATAATGGTAACAATCAGCCAAGTACCATTATTGCATACGAGTATGTTCGTGACGATTAAATACAAGAAAAAAGTAACACCCTCTCTCGATTCTACGATTCGACCGTATTTCCATTGTGCGACAAAGTGCCTTCTTACGCACGATCGCATGAAACACGGGAAAATATTTTATGCCTTCGCTATCGTAAAAAGAATTACAGTTCGTAACTCAAAATTTCAGATAATTCACCGAATCATAATTCACTATGAAATTCGCAATCTTGTAACGTTCGTGTATGTTTGGTATTTTTGGTTTTGATAAGGCGCATGCGCGTAATTTGAATTTGCGAAATCGGGTGCATAAAAAATAATTGCGCGGTGACACACGGTCGTGCCTCACGGCAAATCTGTTTGCCTCTACACTCGGAACCTCCATTTTGCATTTTTTTTTCAAACTGCCTGATAGTCTTAGTTTCGTTTTTGACCTCCTTTACATAATTACGCGTTCCTTTGACACGATGATGAATCGACGTTTACTATAATAATTTTTCGAATATTATACGCAATTTTCAATTTCTGTTGAAATGTATATTTTCACGAAGATAATGGCTTACCGTTACTTTTACACGAATACAGTGAAAACCATAAGCCGGATATAGTCGCCAGATAAATAAAAAAAAGAAAGAAAATCGTCAAATTTAGGTAAATTGAGAGTAGGACGAAAAAAAAGAGAAAATGTCGAGGGAAGCTCTAAATAAATCTTAGGCGCCATTAGAGAAAAGCTTCGATAGTTTACATCGCGAGAAAAACGCAGTAAAATAAGTGATAATAAAGATGAGAAAATCGTGAGAAATAAGAATGCAGGAACGAATGAATCGTGTACGAGTGTCTCTCTGTGTGTTGCGTGTGTCATTATTAAGAATATCATAAAAAATCAAAAAAAAATGAAACGCTTGAAAAATCCACCTGGTGGTCTCCTATTTACGAAACTTCCATTTGTTTTTCCCGTCTTCGGAAGTTCATGCGCTTGCTTGATGCGCAATCGACGATTTAACGTACCATGTATACATGTGCATACCATACAGCAGTTAAACACAAAATATCTATTTTACATGAACCGAAAAGGATTGCGGGTAGGAATTAAAATTAAAATGACAATTTTAAATGTGAGAATGACAACAAGATAACTTTCTACGTTATGAAACACAAATTGAACATAAAGGTGGGTCAGTAGTACGAACGAATGATTTGGGACTGCCAGAACTCTAAGGGGCCTTGTCAGCCAATGGCAGCTGCCAGCGAGCAGCAGGCAGTGACCAATGGGCAAGATGCTTTGGGTCTAAATTATGACATCATAGCTCGATGCTCGATGCCCATTGGTCGCTGTCCGTTTGCCTTTTGTCTTTAAAGCCCTTACGAGAATACTGACGGGAAATGAAATTAATATTAAGAGGAAAAAAAGATATTGACATTCCATAAGTAATAATATGCAAGTGAAATATCGCGATGGACTTTTTTCACCTCTTTTTTTCAAATTTCGATTTTTTATCTCATTTCTATTTAATTGTTGTGCATGTTGTATCTTCTTATATCTGTACACTCTGAAAATTTAGAAAACAAAAAAAATACGACTCAGAAAGAAATATTGCTGAACGATCCACGTTTTTTTGTTTTTCAAAAAATATACGATAGTAACACCTAAAAAGGCAGATTGATTTTTAAACTATCGTGCGTCGTGTATTACCATTTATTAATTACTATCGTTTATTATTACCGCGTAACGAGTTATGGACAAAATAAAATGAACACAGACACACGAAAAAAAAAAAAGAAAAATACTCGATAAGCTTTCTTATGCTGTTTCTCTAATATATTAAATAAATATATATATATATATTGTAACACTTATATACATTTGACGCACGACTTTTCGAGAATAAAACTTTATGAAACGCTGTGTATTCCTTTTTTAATTTTGGCGTTTAATGCATTATCAATCAATTCTCACACCAATTTACCTACCCCTGTACCAACCCGTACCAACATTATATATATATATATGCTACGTGCACGTAGGTACACGTACCTGTAGCGCAAAACTTGGACGCTTATCAAGTCACGTGCGCGTTTTCAAGATGATGAAAAAAAAAGCAAGCCCACAAATTCCCTAGAACAACAGGTGATTGCCATAAAAATAATTGCTATATGAACCAACGATCCTCCCATTAATTTTGGATTAATGATTATTAGCTTAACCAGAGTCCACTGTGTATTCTTATCGTGGGTGGACCACACCCTTCAATTCGTGTATAATGATTCCGGTCTCAAGTTGACCGAGCATGTACCATCGTATGTACTCGTCTGTAATATTTATGTACTACATAGTAGCTATATACACGCTTTGCGTGCGATCGAATAAGCTTGATATAGCATACACGTGTATCTACATATATATTAGGTGTATAAATATATAAAGGTATAGCGAGCATATTAATATATGCGCGCCTATATGTAACTACACGGCATAGAGAATACCTAAGCATTTGTGAGAATGCGCAACCCCATGGAACAGTTCTGTAGCACTGGCCGGGGTTGTATGTTGACAGCCTGGAAAGTCGTGTACAAGAGCTCGGGGGGCGAGGGGGGGGGGGGGTAGAAAGGGCCGTAGTTGGTTCTGGAATATAATGACGTATAGACCGAGCGGGGTCACGCGGGTTCAGCAAAGTTCACAGGGTGTTGCGCTCCAGGAAACGTCCCAGTGCATCGTGTACCAGGACTGGGTTGTACAGGTTTTTTGGGGGGGGGGGGGGGGGGGGGGGGGGGGGGGGGGGGGGGGGGGGGGGGGGGGGGGGGGGGGGGGGGGCG
>JARQST010000055.1:180734-200837 GCA_030142225.1 Pachycephus smyrnensis | reverse complement strand
GGTTTTTTCCCCCCCCCCCCCCCCCCCCCCCATGCCTCTCAGTCATTGGTCGTAAAAGTAATTTTTATTCCATCCAAAAATAAGAGCCACTGAACCAATTCCTATTGTGCGAACTAGAAAGAGGGAGAAGATAATCCTAATGCGATTTGATGCAGTCTATGTAGGTTATGCTGTATGACGCAATGAGAAAAAAATGTGTTATTCGTATCTGTCATATTTTTTATGAAGAAAGCAAGAATTTTTTATCCAAAGTACGCGGCGCGAGGCTACGTGAAATTTTTAATTAATTTCATTATCCGATTGTACTGATTCGATTAATGAAATTTTCGAATATATTCTTCAGGATGATAGGGGCAATGCCAGCTGTGGCTGTTCGCCACGAGCGCAGGAGACAGGAGAAACGTCTGAAACGACCTAGTCAGCTTTATCTTGGAGGTCAATGGATGCCACCGCCACAAGGTTCACCGCCGACTCCTAGTCCGCACGGTCACAATAGCCACCTGGAACCCCTGCCTGAATTATATTTCTGCGGCAAGGTAGGCATGGCTCCTAGAGTCTATTTGGAAGCATCGTTTAACTGCATAAGCTGTGAATTAGCAATAATCGATTATATTCATCTTATACCTGGTCCCTTTTAGATATCAGGACTTCATGCGGTTGTCGTATGTCTTCTACTTGGAGCGGTTGTCCTGGTGGTGGGATTGGTACAGCTAGCACCTGGCGCCACAACCACGGACCATAGACTGGCCCTTCTAATAGCTGGCACCACTTTAATAGTCATAGGTAATACTTACGTATTAGCTGTTATTAAATCCGATGCATAATAAGAGAAAATAGTTATTAGAGTTACTAATCACGTTATCAGATAAATGAGATCCACGAGATGGAAGAAAGCGGTGTTGGGTCGTTATGTTTTGTTGAGATTCTAATGTTGCATGGAGTGCGAGAGAGATAGAGTTATGCGCGCTTACGTGCGACAGAGAGAGACAGCGATAGCAGGAATCTGAAATTTCAAGGGAATAAACCTTTTTTTAGATCATCCTTTATACAACGTAAAAGTATCTCGGGACGAAACAGATAACTTCCAAGCCATAGATTTTACGAGTTCCCTATAGCACCAATGGTCACGACGGCGATGGAGATAACGTAGTCATAAATCATAGATAAATACTTCGTCTCGAAATGGCGCCATGAAAAAGGCATATAATAATATTACGATAATGTATCTATGTCAGGAGTATCGGGATACTCATATACATATATACTTCAATTCGAATGGATCAGAAGGAACATTTTTAATCCTGAATATACATTTCTTTTCCTTAGAAAAGTGTATCTTCTTTTCTATATTTACTCTATATGTATATAGAAGATTTCTTCTCTTTTTAAAAGCTTCCCAGAATCCCTTTCGCGTAACTTCACGAAGGATATACAGTGAAATACAGTGAAAAAGGAATACAGTGAAAATTGTACGTCAATCATACTTAACCTTGAAAATTTTATTTCAGGCATCATTTTGGCTGCCGTGAGGTGTTACGTGCTACACTGCATGCCACTTCCGGCGGAGTCACCAGTGGCGACGCCACTTCCAGCGGCGGATCCCGAAAACGTGCCAAGAGGGACTTTGGATTTGTTGGCGGGACATGCGAACCAACCGGAAGCGGATGCCTTGATGCACACCGTGTACCATCATCACCATCATCATCACCATCATCACGATAATCAAAAGAAGAAGCGAAGTTCTCAGGGTTCCCATCAGTCGGTAGAGGCCTAACCAAGCGCTTTAACTAAACAGCAGCAACAGCAACAGCAAATGCATAAACAAAAGGAAAGGAACAAAACAGTGCACCTTTCCTCCGCACACGGTGCCGATAGACGCGTGATAAACGATTGTGCGGTAGAGTAGAAAAAAGTGTTTTTCTTCTTCTACTTCTTTCCAATTCATTCGGCAGTTGTCGTGCTCGATCGTGCGTCATCGGAAAGGACTTCGGTACATCCTGTGAAACGGACAAAAATGCTGATACAAACGATTGCACGAATGAGCGTAAGCACGGAAGCGCTGAAAATAGAGCGAGAAAGTTGGCGTAAATTTAAAGAAAAAAAATTATTCGAAAAGTTTTCCAATTTTCGAAGCACTTTGGGAGAGAAGCAAGCCAGGGCACTTGCCCATATATGCTTTCTCAATGTGCATGTAAATTGTACTTGATCCTTTTATCTTTTATAACTTTCTATATATACATATATTATATACATAAGTAAACACATATATATATACAAACTATAATGCCTCGGTCTGACTGTATATATATATACACACACACATACGTGTGGTGTCTCATATATATATATATATACAGTGTACCATGGTACTATTCTGTCCTTGTACCTACGTATATATATATACTGTCTCTCGCCTTTATCCCGTCGATTATCCTTCATTTTATTTCCGATCTCTCTTAATGAACAATTGTTATTTTAACTAATCGAGATCAAGGATGATCAACGGGATAATAATGATACTATTATTATTTACTATGGTAACGGTAACGATACGTAGCTTTGTTTCTCTTGAATTGCAATACAAGACTGCTTACGCAGTTCTATACTGTCGAATTATAATAAGAAATTTTGAAAACATTAGTGTTCCCATTAACCGGAATGTCTTTCGCGCACGCGTTTTCAGAGGATTACTTTTTTCTTCTATACTGTGCGAATACCAATGGAATCGTAATTGGAGTGACAAGGACAAAAGGATTGAACGACAAATCGAAGGATACTTTGCGTGTCGAGCAAAATGTTTCTCAGCTAAAATACATACTGTATTATACATGTGTCATCCATTTATGAAAAAGGCTGTACGCGTCGCGTGTGATTTTTCGTGCCAATTTATTCGCGAGTGATTCTAAAAGAATATACGAATTTCTTTGCTTTTTTTCGAAAAAGAGGAAAGAAAGAGAGAAATTATCCTTATCGATGTAATTGTATTATACTTCCAAAACGATTTCGTGTTCATGACAGCGTGGCGAGGAAGAAAAACTTTGTGAACTGCTGAATAATTGACGTCTCGAATGGAGCGAGAGAATTTTTTTTTTCGTTACCCACGTTTCGTGTTTTCCTCGAATTTCGAAAATAAAAGCAGAATAATCAACAAAAAGGCAAAAATTCTTTCTCCACGTATACGCGCAAACGTATATTCAGTTAAAGCGTCGCATTGTTCCTGTTTGTTTAGATCGCTCGTTGAAAGCGTGCAAAAATATACGTGTATATATTAAATGACAAGGGGTAAAAAAAGAAAGAAAAATTTAAAAAAAAACGGGAGAAGAAACAGAACTCAAAGACTTAAAAAATAATTGAAAAGATACGTCTAACAATTTTCACACGAGTGATTATTGCAACGTGTATAATTATTACTTACATTATTATTATTAACACGAATTCAAAAACAACAAGCATTACTTTCTCAAAATCTCTCGAGTGCCGACTGGGTACGTAATTTTGACTTATATATATATATATATATATATATATATTATCGTATGTGTATTTGCCTCACCTACCTATACATAATAATTCTATGATAATATACATATACAAGCGCATTACTATATACATACATATATATACTACTTGAACGATCTATTTACACTGAAGTATTTATATATATATATCCAAATTAAAAAATAATAAACGATAAGTAATAGCGAAAATGTCAGAAAAATTTAACAGTGAATATAAAGATAATATTTTCGCGCTTGCCTATATCGAGCGTCTGATGTAAGATATAAAATTACCAGTAAGCACAATGTTACGTGTAAAGTGCACGTTACGTGTAACATTGCGTTTGCTGAGTTCGTTTGGCGATAAGAAATATTGGGCAGGTGCATTAAGAAGGAAAATAAAATTTAACTGAAACGAAACCGAAAAAAAAATAAGAGAAAACCGTTTGGGGTCCACTTAAATTTATTACGCACTAACTTCTATACGTGTGTGTATATATATATATATATACACATACGAACGATTAGTATAATTAACAGGAAGAGTTTAAGGAAAAAAAAAGCCGAAAGATTCTGTAAGCGTTTCGCGTACGCATAAATATACAGATAACAGATTGTAATCTGCAAGTGATCTACGAATGGAAGATTGTAATTTACGAAATTATCTTTAATAGCGTAAAGGTGTCTATTGATATTAATGATTAAGAGGGAACAGACGACAGTGCGCGGGTGCGTGTGAATATTTTATTGCGTGAGTGCAAAAAATGCGTCTTCGAACGATATTAGAAAAAAAAGAGATGACAAAATTTCATCCCCGTAGCGGCCAAAAAAAGTCTGCAACCCCTTTTTTACGCATTTATATGCGTGTACTGCCAGGTCTTAAACAAACCATACGTGCCGTGCGTATATAACCGAGAAAACAAATTGCGATGGTGTGGCCATTGGGGGGTTATGTTCTTTGGGAAAAAAAATTGGATACAGCACGCGTAACGATCAGAGAGCAAGATAAGAGTTCAAAAAAAAAAGAAGTAAAAAAAACAAAAGTAGACATATAGTGCGCTAAGCGTAGACAGGCCGTATAGGGGGATGAAAATTTTGTTTTGAGAATGACAAAGAGATTTTTTTTACTTTTTATTATTCGAAAGCTTCCCCGATCGACGGTCGATATTGAAAATGCCGAATTCGAAAGCCCAGTTCATGCGTGACCTTTATGCTATAAAAAAAAAAAAATCATAAACGCTCTTAGCAATGACATAAGATTTACATAAATTCGCAATTTCGAGACGGATGTTTTGAACAAAAAAAATCGACTGCTGTACCTATACATATATATATATATTTAATTATTAAAAAAAAACAAAGTTCTCGCGCTTATCATAAACGCATAAACGTTATCCTACATTGACTTAGACACACGCGAGCTTCTACGAATTTAAGTATGCATTTATAGTTTGACATATACCTACATCATCCATACACGAATTACATGTGCAATTAATCTGCGATATTTTTTTAACGAATTGACAAAAAAAAATAACCTCTTTTTTACTTGTTCCCCTTGTAACATACGTACGAGCATACATGCGTTATACATACAGGTATCTATACGTGTACACTTATTATGTGCTACAGGGATTGGGGGTGGGATTGGCGGGAGGGGTCTTGGGGTGGGAACAAAAAAATTTGGAAAACCGAATTGCGAAGCACTGGAAGCTATCTGTGAATACATCTTTTATCTACATTGATATATGCAAATGATGACTTTTATAAACAGCGTTAACGATTACATTAAAAAGTATCTAAATACTTTGCATATACTATATAACGTGGAGGCGAGCATAAATATAAATATGAGGATGGCATTAAATGAAATAATTATAAAAAAAAAGATATAGATGGTATGTCCTTGTAGAGAATACATATGAAAACTATGACGTAACGCGACGTTAAATATATGGGCGTTGGATGAGATATGCTTAGCTATGAGAATTGTGTATAGTCAAGATTTTGTGATTCTGTAGTGTCCTGAAGCGTATTGTTATTTTTTTTTTGTTAATGAACGCGAGAGAATTTGGTGGCTCTGCTGCTGGAATTTGAAAAAAGAAAGTGCAAGGTACCAGAAAGCGAATTAGGGTGAAGCAACAATTTTACGAACACGCGGGAAATGATAGGGATATTAAAAAGAAATCAATTGAAAATCTCGCGTTTCAAGGAATTGGAAAATATTTTTCTTTCACAGTTTTTCGCTCTTGCCTCTGTTTCTCTTTATCCTTCACTGCTTGTCTGTCTTTTCACATTCCTATCTTCCTGTTTGCTTGTTAGGGTGTATTGTGAGAATATAGAAAAAAATGGTGTAACGCGAGAACACTGTAGATAGGTGTTAGGCAATTCGTGGTACGGCGTAGAGTTAATGCAAGAAGAAGGGTGAGAAGGTCGGGAAAGTAAGCGGAAGAGGAAGATCGGTCTGCAGTGAGGAAGGGAAAGGAAAGAATTTTTGCGGGAGATTTGAAATGGGGGAATATCGCGACAGTGATGTAATTTTGTTGCATTTTTATTGTGTCGTAACGTTTTGATAACTTTTGTTTTGGTATTGTTTGTAGATGCGAATCCTTTGTTGACTTCTAAACGCGATACCCTGTTTGTAGCTATAGTCTTGTCTATGTGTATGGGAGGTATGCCAAGTAATGATAAACTGTGTGATGATGCGAGGGAACGAAATTTATGTTAAACGAGGGAAACAATCAGAAAAGAGAAAGGTAAATGCGTTAGGCAGGTGAATGAAAATTATTATAATCATTCTATGTGATTCTACCGTGAAACTCTACCACTATTGTAACTTTCAGAGTTTAATAAAACGTTTTCACTAACAGACATACTAAAGATCAATATATATTATAATACCTCTTCCTAATTGTATTATCAATCGATTAATATCCAGACAATGGTACTTAGAAAAGGAAGAGATTCGTATTCTTTAATTTTTGAATTTCCCGCCATACGTATTTCTATTGGTGCAGAATTCAGAAGTGCGCTTTGATTGGTGGTTATTTTTAGACTAGTATCTATACGCACTGTTGCGGTGGGTTAAGAAAGCTCCGGTTCATTCAGAATTGCCCTCCCACGATGGTAAAGTAGAAATCATTCGTACCGATCGATAAAGAAGATACTTTTAAAAGGTAGGTGATTTTTTGAAATTTTTTGATAATTATTTGAATCCCTCTATAAGGTAATCATTCCAAAAAGACATTGAATTCGATATACCGGAATGTAAAATTTCCGTGATTCTACTTAAGGGTAACGTTTTTGTTACTGTTCTCGCGAAGATGACTCGTTAGGTGTGAGGACACCTTTATGCTTAGTAAGGTGGACGACTAGGGAGGGTGGTTTATCGACCAGTAGACGAAGCCCGCGAGGCTCAGTATTCGCGGGACCACCACCCTGTTAAAACGAATCCCCGAACGCGAATAGCGAGTCACTCTTAGGAGAATTCCGATGTGCGATTTCGAAATTCTTTGAAACCACCCCTATCCGAGGATCTAGTGACGTTCATCCCATACGCGGATAAAATCATTCAGGTGAGTGAGTTTAAAGGGTAAAGAAAAAAATAAGAAGCATCACTGGTCCAGTTAATAGATTTTTATCTCTGCGTCTTACGAAATTTTTATACGAATTTTTTTCTCTGGGAGGAGGCGTCTGACATTCCCCTTGCGAAATCTCCTACCGGATGATAGATCCGTAGTAACTCTGTTATAGTAAATTATTAAAGAAATATTCTTCAGATACGTGACAAAATGTGATAACGTCTCTGCACGAATAAATTCGGAGGGTGAATTTCTTTGAATGGAGCTCATCCATTCACTCCCATAAATACGCGGGGACGTATTATCGAACGGCCTAAAACTCCAAGGGAGAATCTCTTCTTATGTTAAAATGAGGGGAGGGTATCTTTTTCGCATTCTGTATAAATATCCGCAACCCCTAAAGATCATTAGGATAACCCGGATACAGAAGACATCCCTTGGAATATTTTACATTATACGGTGAGCCTGATGGGTTCTATGGTGACCCACTTAGAGAAAAAAACAGGGTCAGTCTTCTTGTATCTTCATCCCCTTCTTTCACACAATATCGGAATAAAAGTGAACAGGGCTGCGAGGAGAGCCGACATTTGAAACCCCATAAGAGTTCCATGGTTAATAACATTTTTTTCAAAATTCCCACCCCTGGCTTATATAGTATTAGGGAACGCTCTTTGTACCAGTGTGACCCGATTAACGACCCGACCTTAAATGAACCGCAGGGTCCTTCGACCCGCAGTGACCCGGTTAACGAGTGCATCTTCGTACCTTGTCCCAAACCACCCTCTACCTCGATAGAAGCTAAAAAAATAAAAGTGTACGAGTACGAATAGGTTTTTTTTTATGAATTTAAAAAATCATCAATAGGAAAATAATATATATTATAAGAGAAAATAAAAATTCATCATTTTCTACATATGCATTCGAAAATGACATGAAGCTTCTGGTGGAGCAAACGGAGCGCAGAAGCGTCGGGGTGCACTGACCCCGATAGTTCATGATTACCGAATCGTGCCCTCTGACCCGACCACTCATCCCACCCACTCACCCAGCCTGAAAGTGGCCCTGGAACGATGCCAAGGAAAGTTGCAGCGACATCGCGAGTCAACGTACAGAAAAGTATAAAAGTGGGACTGGGGGGTAGTTTTGCTCTATCGATAAATCGTGACTTCACTCGACTGTAAATTCTTAGTTCCACAAAGCTTGAGGTTAGTTGTAGTATTGCGTCTGGAAGGATTATTCGTAGCGTAAGAAAAGGAGAGAAGAAAAATAAGAAAATAGTGAGGGATGCAACAAAAATTACAAATAATTATATCTTCAAGTATCGAAGTATCCTACTTTTCATCCCTTAAGAATTTTTCTTCAAGCTTAAGATAACGAAGGGTTATCTGATTATACGCGAGACACTTACGTGACCTGTAAGGTGAACCACCCCCATATCGTGCACTCTACGATAATATTCCACATGCAACCTGCGAGTGCGCACTTGCATGTGCGCGATGCATTTCTTGGATAAGGGAAAAATTATCCCTTATTTCCTGCAAGTCCTAAAGAGAAGTACAAAATATTTATTTTCCTCACCAGTCACCATGAATTACGTCAGTTTCTGTGAAAAGCAAAGATCGTTCAACATGCAACCCCTAAAATACAACGAAATATATTATAGAAACCCTTCGTCCCTGAAACTGTCCTAAAGGGGTGTTTCCAAGGTAAAGAAAAAACGTCGCAGTCCTTCACGACCCAGAAAATATTCGAAATCACAACAGCAACCCTATTGGTCAATCGATCTGAACACAAACTACAGCCCAAGCCCTGCAGGTTCGAGAAAGTCGGCGCCAAGGGTGCTTTTGGGGGGGGGGGGGGGGGTGGCTCCGGGTTAGCCTAGGAAATGTGGGGTTGAAAATGGGGCTAGAGGCTCGTGCAGCCACGACACCAGGAACCAGGTCACTGTCCCACTTTACGCTTTTCCAAGCAATAAAGGTTACCCTCCCCAATGCCCACGTAGCCAGCATCTATATATCTAACTACCCTAACCAGCTAGCTATGCACCGAGTGCATCATAACGTCAAGTTGCAACCCTGTATTTAAAAATGTTTTTCCTGCTTGTCATTCGAGTGATATGCACTAGGATAGTATATAGTATATATCGCGTATAGTAACTTTTTCCAGGGGTAGTTTTTTTTACCACAGCACGCAGCTGCATGGAAAATGTGCGTGTAAGAGGGGTTGATTTTCTTAGCTGAAAGCTCACAGCCAAGTTACTAGGGATGGCTGTGAGCTCAGGTACCTATAAAACTACCCTTATCACTAGCTAACCGTTAGCGATACACGATACGGCACTGCTGGCGGGGTTGTAGTACTCTCTTCTAGGGGTGCAATTGCACCGCGAGCCAAGCTCAACTGTTCGATACGCGAAGGTGCAACGGCCGTCGGCCCCGAGAGCATATCTAGGTCACCACCCCTGCGAACCAGCAACTCCTACCCTCGACAGTGCACAATAGACCGATCCACGTGTCGCGTATAAAACAACCCCCCGTCGTCCTCTTAAGAATCATGACACCAGGGAGCGCCAAGAGATTTACACATAGAAAATCCCCTCTTCCTATAATTCCTCGATTGCACCCTAAACGTGACGTAACGAGTTTACTTTTTTTTCCACTACGAATTATAATTTGTAATTTCCCCCTAAACTGTTTCACGTAACGTACGCCACTGCTACGCAGGAAAGTCCCTGTCTCCGAGGGATACTACAAGGATAGAAAAAAAAATGTTATAGATAAATTTATCATGGGGTTGCTTTATACACACGCATCTGCTTAGATACATGGAAGGGTGATCTCAAGGCTCCTACGTTCTCAAAGCAACTGCGTATCCATGGTCAGGCCTCTGTCAGGGTAGTTCAGAGTAATTCAGGGTAGTAAACAAACCAAGGGGGTGGCTCAGTTTTACAACGCAACGGGCCGTAAGTGCGTAGCTCGGCTTGGCGTTAAATATAATATTTCAAAATGGTCACAAAGACACCCCTAAAATCTTGATACGCAGCACGCATGGCTCACAGACGATACCATACCAGATACAATATACATATCTATACGTACAACCCCTATATGCATAAGCACCATACATTGTAATTCAACATTCTATAATATATACTCATAGCGAATGCCACAGTCAGACATGTCTTAAGATCACGAAGAGGATCTGACACGCCATCAAAAGCTGCGTTTGACTTTTTCGTATCGAGCGTGCATCCCTTGGGGACTTTCACTCCCCAAAGTGAAACGAAGTATACGCAAAACGCATAAACCGCCCCTGGATACTAATTTCAATTTGGTAGAGGCAACAAAGAAAATTTCTTTTTTTCCCTATTCGCAGAATGATCACGGCGCTACCCGTACCCTCGGTGAAGGTCTTCCACAAAACTTATTACCAAGAAAAGGGTACAAGAATTGGAAACAGCCAACCAGGAAGTCCATTGGCCGAGAGCGAAGCTGTCCTCGCCTTGGACAAAGAACCCCCGGAATATTATTTCTGCGGCAAGGTAAGTATTATCGACGAAACAAAATACGACGCAGTATCTATTTATTGTTCGATTACGTGAAACATCCCCATTATAACACCCTTAGATACGTATCGTATATACGTATCGTATCTATATACGGATACTAGATAAATCAACGAATTCGATCCGTTTCCTAAAATAAACGCACTCGACGTTTTCACTTCTACTTATTGTTAGACATTTCGATTCGTCTATAGATTCCAATTAACGCTCGCCATGTTCCCTTAATTATTAATCGCACCCCTTCTCTCGCGCCCTTTAATTACATTATCGCCAAATTTAGAACCAGACTCGAACGACTCGAATATTTCTTAAACATTGCCTGCCGGTACTGTACTCGATTGTCTTTGTATAATCAAGAAGTAGGGGAAAGGTGTCCGAGACGGTAAAGAAAATAACACGGCAAAATGTATGCCGTCTCGGACACCTTTCCCCTGCGTACATATATACACAGAAATTAACAAAAATTATATACCAAAAATATAATCATTAATAAGATCCGTCCATTAACCCGTTGGGAACGGGAATATATATATATACCTTCAGCTTTTCTGAAAGGGTTAATTAACAATTGATCAGACATATTTTAATCTAGAAATCGAATAACGTTAAAGCTATCGCGTGAGTCCTTAACGTTCAGGGCCGTGTGAACTAAAGCAATACGTATATAAACATCCCCGCCATTTCTGTTTCACGATAATTTCACGACGTATAAATAGTAACGCTTTAAGATTCTTTACATTTTTTCTTTCACTTTGGCATTTTCTTTCTTTTCTTTTTTTCATTCTTCCCATATACCGTACAATGGTTAATAGGAAATTCCATAGTCGTAAGGATATGCCGTGGCATGTCGACCTTGTTTGAAAGGTTAAGGTCATCTTGAATGAGAATGGGAAGTGCAATAGAAGGGGTTGAAGGTTCATAACACCCCCCTCCCCCTCCCTACCCCGTCCCCCAATTCAACCCCTTCGTAGTACCGATCGTCATGCTCGTTACAAAATCGGTAATAATTATCGAACGCTCACTGGTACGACATATGTTGTATATAGATATATGTAACAACGCGTGCGTTGCCACTGAGTGAATCTTTCCGTGAGAAAGGGGGTTTGAGCTGTTTAACCTTTTATCATTAGGGCTGAGAAAAGGTCAGTGATGGCACTGCGACAATAGATATAGAAATGATTAATAGTGCTTGCGGACATTAGCAGATATTATTGGTAGACATAAAATATTTGAAATTACAGTATTACGTAGGAGTTTAAATATATATATAAATATAACAGAGTACAGCCGGTAGTGAAAACCGAAAGCGTGGGTAGATATGGCGGAACGAGAAGTGACGTCACGTACAAGATATCCCGTGGGCGTGAGGGTGCAGGGAGAATATATATACGGCGCACCCTGTAAGGGTAGTACGCAGAATCACTAAGAAAAGGAACGGATGTAACTTTTATATAAAAATATAAAAATAATTTTCACTTTCTGACTTTTCAAAAATTCATCAAATTACAAGTATACGCTCGTACGCGCTTCACGTATGTACACATTTGTCGTGCACGTGCCACTCGAATGCAGGTACAAACATGCGACGTGATTCCTATGAAATTCTATTAAGTTTTTACGGTGTGGAATCGATACGAACCCATCGTCCTCTTTAGCTTGGTTCTCGATAACACTCGAATTCACCGCCAAAACATCAGTCTCGTTAGTGTACACTACTGACCTGTACAAATATAGCTAGTACGCGTTAGCTCCCTAAGTAGATAATGGGGCGTTATGCCGGTACGCCATTTGGCTTGACTCAAAACAAGTGCACGTGCACTTAGATATTTACATTGAATAATATACATATATATTATATATCGTAGGTGAACTCTCTACACGTGGTAGTCGGCTCCCTACTCCTAGGCGCCGTCGTCCTTGTCGTGGGCCTGGTGCAGTTGGCGCCCGGAGCCGAGGCGGCCCAAAATTCCGCAGCGCTCATAGCCGCCGGTTGTGGACTCCTGGTGGTCGGTGTATTTTTGGCGCCGTTAAGGGCGCTCTGCATCAGGAAACAGAAGGCTGCACAGAAGGACGGCACTCATCAGCGTAGCGTGACGAGCATAGACATGCTACTGGCTCAGCACAGGTTATTAAAAAATAATAATAGTAGTATACGCCTTGAAAATATGTTCTCTGCCAGAAGATGATCCACTGTATCCTCTTGCAATCCGACAGAGACTTCACCGTCCTGACACCAGACGAACTCGAGGATCTGGTTGGTCGATCCACGGCCGCCCTGGAAAGCAAGATTCGCAAGCAAGGCCACAACACCTAGGCCCCATTGAGCTCGAAGGATTCCTCCAGGAGTAGCCTACCCACGTCCCCGAAGTCGCCGTCGTCGTCGTCCTCCCAACAGTCGCCCAAGGCGAGCTCGATCCTATACACGCATCGATACGACTCCAGGAAGCACAGTCTTGTCTAGCTGATTATATAGATTTTCAATCTCGCCCTTGGAACATCTCACGGACCCTGGTTGTTCTCCGGTTTTTTTTTACCGATCATCTCTGAGGCCCCAAGGTCGCGCGACTATCGCGAACGGGGATACATCCAGGGTCCCATCGGTACGCAAGGAAACTCTTTCGGGATACCTGCTGAAGGCTGATTTTGATCATCTTTATGGACAAATTATTGAACTGTATTCGGGGATAGAAATGTTTTTTTTCTTTTACTTTTCTTTTCTCTTATAGTGGGATTAGCTTTTCCTAGGATATCAGGATTCCTACGAGTTCATATATGTAAAGCAAGGATCGCTCCTGATCTTTGCGAATAAGTCGCCATTCTTTCGACCAATGCGATCGTCGCGCGTCGTAGACATATTCTTGCACTTTGAGTATGCATAAACTGTGTTCCAAGGAAAGATAGAAGAAAAAAAGAACAAGTCACGATGAAAGTGACGTACGTTGACACGCGAGAAGATTGTAAACTAAAAAAAGTAATGCGTAGATTAAACAAAAAAATGAAATGTTCACATTTTCAGATTCTCAAACGAAATTCCAAAAATCAGGTTTCGCAATTGAGGACGCACGTGTACCCAGTAAACACATAATAACACCTTACGTGTAATAGTTGTTAATCCTTATTCCTGTATGACAAACGTCACAGCTGGTGTACCTATGTGGAAAAGATTTAATATATTTGTTACATTGACGTCGTATTCTGTGTCTCCTGGGTAGATACGACATTTACGCATCTATATATATACATATACATAGTGATACAAATACGCAAACCATACATAAGACGTAATTTGTCGCGGCGGCGATATTTAAGATATTTCATTAGAATTTCATAAGCTCGATTTTTGACGCGATCGTCACGCGTCTTTATCGATTAGATTTATCGAAGTGATTATCCCTTTTTTTTTAAACAGACGAAAATAATAACGCGTGCTTGACACGATGCATAATCTATGTAAGGGTGTACAGTATAACATTGTTCGAAAACTACTTTACTCGTTTTACACCCTGTATATTATGTATATATTGCATGTTACACGTATCTGATGCGTTCTTGGGTTATTGACGATTTTTCAAATTTCAAATTATTCTTCTTCACGCCTTACTCGAATCTTCTTGCAAGAGGATACCTTTGTACAGATACAATTACAGGCAAGGAAAATATAACTGGGCTCAGTTATGGAACGAACGCGTTATCGTGAAAGAATTTCCAAAACAAGGTTTATCGTAAAAATTGCACAGAAAAAGGGGTGAATTATTTATTTACACGTACTGCACGATTATAACGAGGCAAGGAATATTTTACGTGAAAAATGAATTTCCGTGTGACGCCATTACGGAAAACGAAAAGAGGCATACAAGATGTTTTGGAAAAATTTTTTAGGGAATTTTTCCTACTCGCAAAGCATAAAATCCAAGTTACTTTATTTTTCTTTCGATCGGTCGACATCGAGATTCGCGATTGGCGGAACTGGATACGACGAGACGATCGGAAAGGGATATAAAAAAGTGTCGAAGTCTCATTAAAAAAAGAAAAGAATGAAAAACGTGAAAAATTTAGCTGCCAAAAAAGCCCAACGGGATTTCGCGAGTGTGACGTAATTCTCGCATATCACATTTACGCGAATATAATAATAATAACAACCGACGCCGTAGCATCCTAGCGCGGCCGTGAAACATTATGAAAGTATTATTAATGGAGGATCGAGAAATTATTAAAAAAAAAAAGAAAAAAGAAAATTCATCCTATTCTATAAGTTCTCCCAATTATACATGCGTTTACGCACGTGCGCGTGCACAATGCGTATAATACGGAGCCACGACAGACACGCTTGAATAATTATTGTAAATGCGAAAAGGACAAATCGGCTCTGTATAAAAAATTTTTGTGTTCTTCGATCGTAAGACGCGGCGATCCACGCGCCCACCATCTTGCTTTGCTCAAGTGATAAAATTATTATTTTTCTTTTTTATAAAGCAAACTCAAAATAAAGCTTACGGAACGTAGGCGGCTTAACGGTAAAAGTGTTTCGTTAAAGCGATTAAAATTACTTAATTTTTCTTTGGAAACGTTCCAAAAGACAATTAACGTAGACGACTTGACGAACGTAGATTTTTCTCATAGAACGATAGAAAAAAGAAAAGAAGAAGAATACAGGAGAGAAAAAAGAGAGATTCACGGAAGGCAACATGCGTTACGCTACATAGGTTGTCGTCAGTGTAAATGATAGTAATAATAAGAATAATAATACTACCAAGAATAATACAAAAAAAATCCAAGCATAGAAACATACAAAATCGCATCGACTTTTCAACGGCGCTTTGCATAATGAAATATAAACGAACAAAAAAGAGAAAAAGATGAATGTCTTATTACACAGTGGGCATACAATTTAGCATTCAGCGAATGGCGTAGTCTCTTGCGTGGATCACGAGAGTGAATTAAAAAAAAAAGATTTAATAAGAGAGAATGCAATCTCTACAGTGTCCAGGGACAATGTGTCGGTGGTGCACTTTATGAAGTCTAACATGCTTTTTCCAATTCGTTGGCCATCTTTATATATTGCATAAACACAGCCCCATCTCTGATCCTGCCGTTCTATGATATGTCCTATATGGCATTTTGCAGTCGATCTCTATTCTCTTGCATATCAATCGACTCTAAGTGACTGAAATGTCGGTGATTGGTTGTCAGTGAGATTGTGAGAATTTTGAAAGAGCAAGAAAAAGAAACTTAAAAGTACAAGAAAAATTGTCACGATCTCATCTCGTGTACGAAGAGTCTTTGTTCTTGAGAGTGTTTTCGAAAAAGCTGCTTAAGTACTATCCTGTTATTGGGCTTTGTCGAGATCGGAATATATTTTTTAAAAATTGTCAAAAAAAAGATAAAAATGAAAACACTTTCAAAGAGACCATTCACACTCGAATCAGATAATTATGGAGGATTTGGTATATCGAACGCGGAAGTGACGTTAATCGATCAGAGAAAAATATCCGAAAATATACACGTGTTAGAAGAAAAAAGAATGAAACGGAAGTCAAATCCAATCTAATGCGTAAGGAGATCTATTAGCATGTAAGTACTGTAAATAGTGTAAGCCCGATTGACCGCTGATAAATTCGACGTGGCTTTAAGTGAATAAGCGAAATTAGTGTGAAGGAGAGAGAAAGAAAAAAAAGAGAGGAAACTGGTCAGGGGTCAGAAGGTGGGGACTGGTTTGAGAGAAAAAAAGCAAAAATTACGAAAACAAAGAGAACGTAAAGGGAAACGAGTAAATAAAATAATGTAATATTAAGTCATTCAACGCACACACGTAACTTCTAAGAATGGAATTCGCGTTGCGATCATTAGTTACTTACGAATTTTGCAAATTTTTCCAAAAAACATTTTATCCTGGTATTTCTTCCATCTCTTTACTTGAACTCGAAATCATGCGTATAGGTATCTTTTTCTTTATTCGTTCCTTTATTTTTCTCCCCCCCCCCCCCCCTCTCTCTCTGTCATATAATATTATTAAAATCGAAAGTCGCGACGCGAATTCGTGACCTGTAAATATTTAAACTTATGAGAGTTTGTACCGCGAAATACGAAAGTTACATCACGGTAATAGGGCGAAGGTCGGGATGAAGGGAGAGGGGTATTACGTCACTGGCTCGTAAAAAAATTACGTATAACATATGAATATATGACAACGGAAAGCATACGTGTATCTGTAAAACAAGAATGGAACGACGGTTCTGTTCTTTTTTATTTTTTCGTTCGGATATATCTATATATCCGCTTGATGAAGCATTGTGATGATAAACGAACGTACGGTAAAAAAATATGGAAAAAAAGACAAGAAGGAAATATATTAAAAAATAAAGAGGGACGGATAACGTCTGAATTTACCATTTTTCATATTCAAAAATCAATACGACGATGCGTTACCAGAAAAAAAGTGTACGCACTTCCATATGCTTTTTTTGGGACTTTTTTTAATATCAATACACGGAAAAGGGAAGAGGTGGACGTAGCGTGTGACGTTATTACTGCTTTCATTCGATTAGGTTAACGATTATTAACAAAAGTGATGAAACAAGGAATTGACGTTTCGAATTCGGTGTTAAATATAAAATTTCTCTAACTGACTTATTCTAATGTGTTTGAGGAGTCGGAGGACATAGATTGATGTATGTATTTTAAATGACTTCGAAGAAGTGGATTTTCAAATTTAATAGCGCGATTCAAAAAAATACGAAAGAAACGATTAATTGGAAGATATGGTTGAATGAATGCAAGAGCAAAGGAGTAAAGTTATCAAATAAAAAAAGAGGGAAATAAAACTCATCGATACGCGTATATATGTACCTATACATATAGGTAATTACACGTGTCGAAGGTACTGTGACTAAAATAATTTTATTATTACACATTGTAAGTAAATAATGCTCGATCCTTGCAAGATAACGATAATACCGGAGTATTTTATCGGTACTATTATTAATAACATTAATATTAATAAAATTCGTATACCGCTTAAGAGTTAAGTTGTCCGTATATTTTGTAAGGCAAAGGTTATCGATAGCAAATGAATAAATATTAATGAATACTATATGATGTTGGTAATGATTGTCAATAATGATCCCCTCAATGTAGGTAGTAATTATTCTGTCACCGTTTTTCCGAAACTGCCGATTGGTTGTCGCAATCGTCATTCAATGCGTGTGAATTTGTTGCTTGACGTGCGTGTTCACGGCATGCAGTCAATTTGATAGATTGCGGTTACTTTAGAAATGTAATCATATGAAATAATAATTTACTAAAGTATGCGTGAAATTAGGAAATTATCAACAAAAAAAAGACAAGCGCATCGCCTGGCAAAATAAAAACCTCGCGCCACTGATCCTGTCAAGTGAAAATGATAGGAAGAAAATTATCGGTGTGCTTGCATTAGTATAAAATTACTTTTTGATAATAAAAAAAAATTGTCGGAAATGTCAGAAATAAAGTAGGCTGGCAAATGTTTGGCGTTCGCATATACGCAACTCCACTTTCTGTTACTTTGCTATTTGTATCTCTGTCCGTATGGCTTTGTATTTGTCGTTGGATCTTCCGCTACGACATGCGAGATCAGGAGGTATGTAAATCATTAATCTAAATCCTGTATACAAGGTTTCAAATTTTCTTTTTATAAAATGGAATACATCATTTCACAGATTGTTTATTGGCTGGTGGTCTATTTTGTTGTAATCACTATACTGAATATGATTTTTCTTGGGCATCTACAATTTATATATGACTATCCACCCGGAATGAGGAATTGATCAATTTGAATAATGACAGGTAGTTATAATTTCTACTGTATACAGCTTGATCAGATTTAAACAATTCCTGGTGAATTCGTGAAATTCTTAAATGACGTTGAAGTAATATATGACACCTATAATTAATTAATTTTAATTCTAGCCGCCTTTGATATTTTTAATATCTGGCAAGTACTTGTGGTACCATCTTTGAGGCTACTACTGAACTGTCTAAATAATGTTGAGTACCAGAGGCAGCCATTATGAATCACCATAGCAACAGCCAATCGGTGAGGTCTCCGCCCTTAAGTACTAGCCCATGGTAAAGGACAGCATAATATATTAGTATCTAATCGGACTTTTATTAAATAAATTGACTTACGGGCACTGCTCATTGGTGCTATTTCTTTGTCAGCCATTTTTAATTATAATAACCACGCCCTCTTGCCTTTCTAACTAGTTACTAACATCACGCCACGTTTTCCTGATACAATTTCACAGTGATAACCGCGTTTTGCGGGCTTACTAAATACTAAACAGAGTGTACCTCTTATTTTATGTTGGATCGTATAGGTTAAATTATAGTGAACCAGATACTGGCTAGAATCACTATTGTAACTAATTTATGTACAAAATTGTAATACAAGTATTGTATAATGAGACAAATGTTTTAGTCACGCTTCTTCCTCTCTGGCACCTTTTGATAATTTCCTTCCCAAGGTCTTGGACCTCGTATATTTTCCCAATTATCAATATCCAACTAGAAATATAATTTTAGTTATTCTCATTCTGAAATATACAGTTCGTACTAAAACTGTCAACAACAAACAACTCATAATACAGACACTGAATATTTTTAATTCTTATAACTTACATTCTGAATTTTCTCGAACTCCGATTCTAATGTTACCGCCCCAGGCTTTTTAATATTCAAACCTTCTTTCTTAACTTCCTCACGAAGACTGTAGCTTGTGACATTGCTATATTTATACCTATTAAACATTGATAAAATATAGTAATTAATATAATTGACACATAGTATAATGAGCAAGGTACATACTTCAATTCAGTAAATTCTCTAAGACCGAAAGATCCACCCAATATCAATACCATGAAAGGAACTCCTAATTTCACTAACTTCTTTTGAAAGAATTTTGGTATCTGCATTATGATCATCAATTAATCTGTGGAAGTAAGCATTAACATTAAATTATTGATTAATACAATAAACAAAAAATAATTGATTCGAAACTTATTAAACTCTTACTGCACTTATGAACTTTAACTTAAAAATGTCGAATCTGCCGCTAAGCAGAATAAAAACATAACCTATATTCATATATTGTTGAAAACCTGGCCAAATATCTAGATGAACGTGACACGTGCCAATATATAATTTATTAGTTAAATAGACATTAATACTATTACTTGTTAAATTTTACACTGTCGAATATTCGTAATTAGGCAAATACTTACAGTTATATTAATTCGTATTTGAAAGCATTCCAACCAACCCTAACTTACAAATGGTAGTGGAACTACGGTGCATAAAGGTTAGGACAACATCAGGCATGAAACACAAATATGTAGCTTGTATGCCAGTCATTCGTACGGAAGCCCGGTAGGGACATCGCACAGACAGTCTGTGTCGGTGTTCTTAAAATCACAAATCTGATATACGC
>JARQST010000055.1:163034-180294 GCA_030142225.1 Pachycephus smyrnensis | reverse complement strand
TGAGCGTATATCAGATTTGTGATTTTAAGAACACCGACACAGACTGTCTGTGCGATGTCCCTACCGGGCTTCCGTACATTCGTGTACGAGACAATTTGGGAAAGTCACTTTGTCCACGCGTAGTATTTCATGTGCGCACTGCTTCCATGTGATTGAAAAAATTATGGCGGCGCGTCATCTGTTCCAACCATAGGTTCTAACCTTATTTTAACAGAAGCTCTCTTTCAACTTTTAATTGAAAAGAATAAGATTTCATTCAGTGCAAAATGCCCCCAAAGTGTAAATTTCAAGAAGGTACGAGAATTTTGCTAACGTAATTCAAAACATTTTATTAAATTAATTTAATATTTAGGTGAAAAAGTTCTATGTTTCCACGGCCCGCTTATATACGAAGCAAAATGCTTAAAATCGTCAATTACCAGAGAAAAGCAGATTAAATATCTTATTCATTATGCTGGATGGAACAAGAAGTAAGTTTTCCATATTTTCAAAAATTTAACTCGATCATTAGTTTGTTACAGATGCAATATTTATCTAATTAATTTTTCCATGTTTTTGTAATAGCTGGGATGAATGGGTTCCTGAGAGTCGCGTTCTCAAATACAATGAAGGAAATGTACAAAAGCAGAAAGAGGTACAGCGTGCTCATGCAGCGCAGCAAATGTCTCAAAAGGGCAAAAAGGGGAGTAGCAGTGCAAAGGGACAAGTGCGAAGGAGTGAATCTGGCAAGGATAAAGATTCTGAAAGTAGAGCTAGTACACCAGTTCCTGGCAGTGATAAAATAGTTGGTCGTGGAAATAAAAATGGTGGAGGTTCTGTTACACCATCGTCATCACACGATTCCTCTTCGGATGCTCCTCGCAAGAAACGAAGGTATAATTAATGACATGCTTCACTTTTTAAATCCATAACTAATTATACTTCAATTTTTCATGTAGCCGTATAGATCCATCAGTGGAAACAGAGGAACAATTCCTCACAAAGGTAGAAGTTAAAGTTAAAATGCCTGATGAACTAAAACCTTGGCTGGTTGACGACTGGGACGCGATTAGTAGACAACGGAAATTGGTTATTTTACCAGCAAGACACACAGTGGATCAAATTCTGGATGATTATGTAAAATTCAAAACTTCAAGCAAAACAAATAATCCTAACAAGTATGCAAACCAAAATTGTATTACTATATTTAAAAAAATTATAATTTTTCCTCTAATATACTTTCACTTGAACATATATCAAAAAAATTTTCAGAGAAAGTGCTGTTCTAGAAGTCACAAAGGGCATAAGAGAGTATTTTAACGTAATGCTGGGTACCCAACTACTTTATCGATGGGAGAGACAACAGTATGGAGAAATCATGACAGAAAAAGCTGGTACACCACCGAGTCAAATATATGGAGCTTTTCATTTACTCAGACTATTTGGTACGCAAATAATATTTGAAAAATGGGAAATCCTCAAGAATATTGTACTTGATCTCATAGCCTAACTTCGCATCTATCCATTTCTTTTTACAGTAAAACTCGGCAGTATGTTGTCCTACACACCATTGGATGAAAGAAGTATCCAATTACTATTAGCTCATATTCATGATTTTCTGCGATATCTGCACAAGAACAGCAGTGATTTATTCAGCCTTCAAGATTATGGCGCAGCGCCTCCAGAATATCATCGAAAATGTGGTTAACTACAATAAAATACATTACATAAATGTATTTGTTCATTTGTCAAACTGGTTGAATGTATGTGGCGAGATTTAACCGGGATCTACCCGTATGAAAATCAGTTTGATTTTCTGGATAGAAAGTTAATTTTAAAGTGTTCAAAACTCTCTTGGAATTCGTGAAGGATTTGTCATCGAAAGTTTTCATAATTTTAAGGATATCGTTGATTTAAGTTCTACGTATTATATTTCCAAAAGTATTATGAGTACTCTGAACCAATATAAATGTTTCTAGGTAAAATTCAAATCATTGATCCGCATCAATAAAATCAGAAAAGATATTACGACCAATTTTAAATAATCCGCAATGCGAACCTGTTTCTATAAAATATCAAATATCGATAATTGTCCAACTTAATTATATTTTCATCTTAAAATGTCTTCGTACACGATATGACGTCCAATGGCCCAGAAACCGATACTATTAATAACTCTTTCGTAAATCCGTGGAATTCGATGATGCCGCCACAGTAAACAGGCGAAAACATATCGACGCGTTTTATTTACGTTTATATTTACCATTACGATTACATTACATTTCTCATTTGATGCAATTTTCATTTGGTCATTGGATATTCGACGGCAAAAAACGACGGCCACTTTACATCTTCAAGTTTCGTCGTGCCTTTAAGCGGACATTGTTTTCCTACGGAGGATTTATTGTGTCAGATGGAGACGTGCGCTGTATCTTATAATTTTGACTGCATTAAGTAATTTATCAATATATTTTGAGTATGAAAGATATTTCAAGAGAAGATAATTTTACTTAAAAGAAAAACAAGAAATTTTGAGTAAAAATATATGAAAGATTATTTACCCTTTTAAATAAAACATGAAGTTCCGTGCGAAATGGTAAGTCCATTTATTAGTTATAATTAAATTTCAATGTTCAAAGGACGCATGTCCCAGGCGATGCTCCGTAAAGTGTCGCCATCTTTTAATAGTACGCGAAGCTCAATATCTTTTTAAATAGATCATTTAAATACAGCAGTGGTATCTATTTAAATCGTATCGCTGGAAGCTTTCACCTAGTTTAAATAGCTTCCCCACGTGCAAGTCCATATTGTATACGAATGTATATTCCTAAATATACGAAGGTATACGCGTGTAGGAGCATGTATAAATATATATATATATATATATGCGTATATGTAAGAGATATCTGTTGTTTTCTCTCTTTCGCTTTTATTTATCCAAATGCGAGAAGCCTTGGTTGGTTTAAACGCGGGCAGGCAGGAAAAGAGACAGGGAAACAAAATTTAATTTTTTTTTAATAGCAGACTGATTAATAATTCAAGTTCAAAGTCACTACAAAATGCGCTTTTTCTTGTTTTCTGTTTTTTCTCATTTACGTTATACGGTTAGCTTCAATAACGTTATGTCTTTGGAGAAATTCATTTTTAAGCGGAGAAAAATAAAAAAAGTGAGCGTCGTCGGCCCGGGGAAAGCATTTACCTTTCTCTCTTACCCGACGTTTCATATAAACATTGGAATATCTGTGCAAATATTACAGACTGCATAACTTGAGACCGCATAACTATAAGAAGTATAACCAATGTTATACATATAGGTATATGTATATGGCCATAATGATTTTTCCTAAAATTTGCATTCTTTGATGGTCATTCATTTTTTTTTAATGGTATTAACAATTTAAGAAAAAATGATCGATTCTCACGTATGGGGGAAACATGAAGATGACTCAACTACTGGCAAAGGAACTCGTCTCATAAGTGGAAGTAGGGCAGACGCTAACGTCCTTGAGTACATCGGCGCCATTTTCAATACTATAGAGTCATTACGTGCATCCATTTATGTAAATAAATTATACAGTATTGTTTAATGCATGATGTTACGTATGTATGTCAACTCAAAATTTGAGAGAATTTTATATAACACGATTTGACCTTCCACACTGACTGATATGGTTAGGAGAAAAAAAAAAGAGATTAGGATCATTTGTAGCTCCAATAATGAAATTACCGTTTCCTCAATAAGTAATAGATTAATCATTTATTTGGAATATCCTTCGCCACGTAATGGCGTGTTTCGAATTAAGCTAAAAAGGAGAACGACTAAATATGAGTCAAGGCTATAGCCGGAAGACACTTACCCAGTTTTCCATATAAGGTCCCGAATTGCCGACATAGTATGGGTATAGAGTTTAATGGAGGCAGCCTCTTTACTCCGATGCCTGACGTCTCTATGCATGCTGTAGACGTTGCTCGTACACACTAAAAAATCAAGCCGATCGCACAAGTCAGTTAGTTTCTGATCCTGGGAAACATCGTTATTTTTTTAATCTCATTCGATTAATAGACTTGACCATTCGTCGATAAAGCAGCAAATTAATTAAGTTCAAGATCATGAAATACTACGAGATTTATAGCTTTGAAATTATTAATTTGTACGAATTATTAATTGACAATTATTAATTCAATGCCGAAATGAATCATACTTTAATGACACCCAGCGGAGTAATTACTTGCAATTAGTCTTACGATTAAATGTCAGCATTCCATGCAATTAATTATTTTGGCATGCGCTACGGAGTGAACGAAAATGAAAGTGAAAATAAATACAGTGGTCCCGAATTCGTATACGTAACCTTTAACAGTAACTGTATCCAAGCAATAGGCACGTAGTTGTAAGTGATAAACTCATTGAAGAATTACAAGTATCTACCACGATGCGTCACGTCATATCGTGAAAAACATACATGCCAAGAGGAATGTCATCAGAAATCTTTTCAGAGGTATTTCGTTCCACGTTCCAGACGTGTTACTCATCTCAGAGAAATGGCACCGGCATTGGCATTGCAACCGAGTCTCGAAAGTATTTTGCGCGCGAGAAGTAGTCTGGAAACATGAAATTACGTTAAGACCGGCGACAGTCCTTACAAAAAATAAAAACATCGAAAGAGAAAGAATGAGAAACGTACGAAAAGATAAATGCAGCCTCTTGCTCTCACGCCATGCCAATCGTCCAGCGATTGGCCCTGACATGCATAAGCGGTTCGGCCAAATACGGCATAAAATCCTTCCGAGATTCGTAGAGTCGTGTGATCTGCATTACCTACAGTCGGTAATATCGCTATCTATCGTTAGGTACCCTTCCAAGACGATGACCTTTATGGTTCAGGGTCTGCGCGCCACGGCCAGATGCACTTAAAAGAAAAACTTTGAAAAATCCAACCGTCTATACGTGCGTGTAGAAAAGAAGAGAAAGAGAATGCGATAATGAAAAATGCGGTCCGAGACAAAAGGAAAGGTGACCTTTCCTTTTCTCAAGGCGACCTTGCCATGAGGTTGGAGTTGAAAAATAATCGGGTCCTCGGACCTAAAACCCGTATGACTGTAAGTACCATATCAAATTGCCTCGAGTGTACGCGTACAGACCGAAAATCCTGCAAATGGATATATTGTATTGGTTGGTGACGCTGGTTAGTACCAAGTGGATGTATTTTGTCACGACAACGGCTAACATCGGTGGTGGTGGTGGTGGTGGTGGTGCTGGTGGTGGTGATTGTAGCAGCAACGAATATGGCGGTGGTAGTGGTACTCTGGCAGTGGTGGAGGTCTGCCTAGGTATTTCTTGATGGAAATAAGCAAGTAAGAAAGGAGGGAGATCTCAGCGAGATCCTGAAACGCCAGTCGCTACTTGACTCGCAACTTAAACGCACACGTCACTCGACGAACCTTCCGTGCCATACGTGAGTATATCTAATCTCAATTTTTTTTATTCATTTCTAATACCATACCTAGTGGTACCCCTTAATCGTAATTTCGTTACTGTCGGTATTTTCTACGGTATTATAATCCCTTTCGTCGTTACACGGATTCTTTTTATTAAATATTTTTTTAAGCGAGAGAGATTTACACGAGTTTTTCGGATTTTTATCAATCGCTTCGTCTTTAATCATTCACGCTCTTTCTAATATTTTGATCTTTTTTACAAGAGGAGTACAAATTTCATTTTGAATCGTGAAGAAATTGTAAAGCGGTTTTTGAAATTCATTACAATATTTTTTTTCCATTTTTATTTCTTGTATAAAAGATATACGGTCTTCGGTTCACGTTTAATTACTTATTCTACAAATCATACTCCGAGCATGAATAGTGAGATAGATCCAGAGAAAGATCGAAAGATTATAATTCACGTAGGGCAGAAGGTGTTTTCAAAATTTGAGTAAATGGCAACGTCGCAAAATGTGCCGGTAGCGCCTGTAACATAATACACTATAAATATCGCAGCGTGTCCTTTAAAGGTCCACATGCAGCGACCGGCGGAATTTTGATTTTATCAATGAAAACGTTTGCGCCCTATTCTTCTTTTGATCAATATTATAATAGTTGCTTTTACTATACTAAAACGTATAGTAAACGCGACAGTCTTTCAAAATGTATTCGAACGGAAAATTCTTTGCAAGTTGTCGCAAGGGGTCCACCAATATAAAATAAATAAAGTTGGACTGCGGCGGGTATTAAAAATAAAAATAAAGACTCGTATCGTATTACGAGTTGCATCGCAAGCAAAAATTCTGTCGTTTCTTCGAGTCGACAATGTTATCAAACAAAAGAATGATTATCGTGAGTGCGGCATTTCGCAACGTCAAGCATAACTGTCTACTAAATGTTGACACAGCATCGTTCTATGGGAAAGATACAGATATATTAAAAAGAAAAAAAGGGCATACGCCATTCATTAGTATATACATATTTCACTATCAAGAACCAAAATCAAAAAAGAAAAAATTCAATTTTGAAAAATAAAAAATAAAATCAAGATTCTCTCTTGCATGTCATTAAATAGATTTGTTTAATTAGCATATATCAAGATTCGACAAGGGATTTAACGTGGCTTAACGGAATTTCGTCCTTGGAAACGAAAAATAGTTCATATAATTTCGCGGTAGGTAACGAGACACCGTGTTGCGTCGGGACGTCGACGTCCGTTACGAACGTAACCCGAAAAGGCCCGAAGCCTGTTCCGAGTTCGTAATTTTGCCCCTCTCCTCGCAAACTGATCTAGGGATTCGCCCCCCGCCCCAACCTCATACTGTCATAACCGAGTGCCACGCCCCTAGTGGCAGCACTAGTTACAAAAATAACCCTCTCATCGCATTTCAGCCGGACGAAAAAACTCGCTTCTTATTGTAACGCTTGGTCGTTGTTTCTTTTACGAAAAAAGGAAAATACTCGTTTCCGTATTTGTAACTTTTTTTTCATACCGCCATTTTAAACTACCCTGTTCATTCAAAATGGTTGTGCTTAATGCGCATGCGCATGTGAATGCGCGCGCATATTCATATTTCCGCATAACTTATACATGGTTCACGTAATGAGGAACCGAATGACCTATTGACGACAGTAAATAGATTATTATTTTAATTGATTGAAAATCAAAAATAAGTCGTTAATTATTGCTCGTTCAGAACTACCCTTACGGCGATACGTTAAAGTTGAATTATAGAACTAATTAATTCTATTCACTTCAATGCGATTGTCAGATTATCACGTATTTTCAAGTGAGTTGAAATTTGTGTAGAAATCAGTGAAGTTTTTATAATTGAACAACTTTTCATTATCTTTAAGGGAGTAAAATTTTTCTCGATAATGTCTTCCTCTTCCCGAAGAGACTTCCAAGCCCGGATTCTCTTTCAAGCCAAGAGCTCCCTCTATAAATAGGTTCCCTCGTCATTCGCTAATTATACACCAATGCACGAACGCTCTTGACTCCCGAACTGAAAACTTCGTTGAGTTTTGCTCGAACTTTCTTGGGAAGCCCTGCACTGATTTTCATATTACCCATTAATGCTATAATAGACCTAAGAGAAATTGCAAGGTCGACGACAGCCAGAATTCCACTTCACCCTGAAGATTGTATGTCATCATAGCACTAACTTTTTGAATACTTAATACAATAGTGGCTGTTATCTATGATAATTTTAAGGAAGATACGGGCTAAAATATTACAGGAAGTTGTTTGATGGAAGCAGGTCAAGGTCCGTTTCTGATTGGACTTTGTATTTAAAGCTCGCTGTGACGTAAATCTCGAACTTTCTGATCAGCTAGGTTAATAATTATTTAGGAACTCGAAGGTGTCTTTGCCTTCGGTCAGCTTTGTAAGTTACACTTTTATGACTGCGATAGACGGTATGTCGATGATGAGCGCTGTCACCTGTCAAAATTGAGTCATCAGTCGTGGATGATAAATTTAGAATTTTTTTGTTTAAATGACATTCTACTTAGATAAATGTTTTGTTTCAGTCATAAAGTTTAATGTTATATTATTAATAAAATTTACATTAAAATGTAATTTGTGTACGTCGTTGAGATTCTAGGAATTACAAAAATTCCTTGAATCACCAAAATAAACCTATTCGTCGTATAATTTAATAGCCGGCGTTATATGAGCGGTAATTGATGTTTTCGTATTGCTGTTTGTAGATTCTTCCCGCTAGAGTGCAAGTGAAAAAACTCTGCCAAAATGGACGCGATCAAGAAGAAGATGCAGGGAATGAAGCTGGAGAAGGATAACGCGATGGATCGCGCCCTTCTCTGCGAACAGCAGGCTCGCGATGCCAACGCGCGTGCCGAAAAGGTATATTGGATGAAATGCAAAACAAATACCCGATGAACTATGTCTTTTAAGATAAAATGATACATTCAAACAATTATCGTTTCCATTGAAATCAGGCCGAGGAGGAGGCCCGTGCGCTCCAGAAGAAGATCCAGACCATTGAAAACGAGCTTGATCAGACCCAAGAAGCCCTGATGCAAGTTAACGCTAAGCTCGAGGAGAAGGACAAGGCTCTGCAGAATGTAAGTAAAAATTTTAGAAAATATATTTATGAATTAATAAAAAAGGGCCGTCTACACGTACCATGTCAATTAGCTAAGGGAAGAGAGAGAGAGAGAGAGGGAAGATAGAGAGAGATAGGGGTATGACATTTCAAAGAGCCTTCATATTCTCAAAATTTGAAATTCGCGCGAAAAGGGCGCCTCTTTTTCATGTCCCTGGAAGCCTAGAACGACATTACCGACAGTGAATGACATGTCGTAAAGGCGAATTAAAGAGACTGTTTACCATTGCTAAATTTATCGCAGACCTAAACCCATGTCCAATTACCGTATGGTTGTCCCAACAGATGACTGACACATCGCGCTACGTTCATTATATATTTATCATCCTGAGTCGAAAGTAAAGTAATTAAGTACCAATGAAATCAAATAGATAGCATCCTGATCGCTTTCGAATTCCAATACCCCAGAAAAACAGGCGAGTCACCATACGACGCAGTAGCTCAGTACGCGGATAGATGTCAGGTCACTCGCGTATCTCCTGGGAACAGAGTACAGCCGTTAGAGGTCAGGGCACTCGTGGCGAACGGGCGCGTGTGCTGGCGTCCCCGTCGGTTCGACGGAACGTTCGTTCGCGTAGTGTGTCGCGCGGTCGCCGACAGGAAGCGTGGAGCAGTGACAGCCAAGATGGCGGAGTGTCTGGTGTGGTGGTAGTAAGGCAGCGTGCTGGTAGAGTAGAGGAGCGGTGGTGCACCGGGTGCCTGGGACAGTCAACATAACCTCGAGAAAATCTCAAACATTGGGAAATAAATACCATTCAAGGGAGGATGGAGCAGTCGATGGCGTCGACGGCGAGGCGTCGCGGGCATCAGCATCACCCGCGTCACGCCACACGTCGACGTCTCGACGCCTCCAGCAGAGGACCCGCGCAGTGTGGCCCTGCAGGAGGCGCCTTGGCACCGGAACCATCCTCGACGGATACCTCCCCGTCGAAGGATGACATTGATACTCCGATCGTGAACTTACTAGGTCAGACCACCACCACATCACCACCATTGCCACCACAACAAAAACATGATACCTCGCTGCATCCTGGGGATGTCAGCAGCACATCGACCTACGATCGGAGCAACGTCCAAAGGCCCGCGCAGTGTGGCCAGGACGAGGATGTCGATTCGCAACGAAGTAGACTATCCGACGAGTTACGTGATCCTGTCAGGATCACTGACAGTCCTATCGCCAAGAATCAGGACTACGAAGATAGCGGCGAGCCTGAGCACGCGGTCGCGAGGGCTCGCGGCGATGGCAATTCCGACGATGAGGGTCAGGTCATCGAAGAGGATCCTGAACTCGCTGAACTTGCCAAAATGAGATGTCCGAGTGAACGTACCGAGATACAGGCTGAGCGTGAGGCACGTCGTCGTAAAAGGTGTGCCGATTATCCCGGCCTTGCATTTGGCAGTTCGATCTTCTCCAGCGACACCATGATGAAGTTCAGCCTCATACGAAACGAACTGCAGAATATCATGGGCAATCAGCTGAAGCGGGTCAGTATTATTATTATGCGAGGTTAGACTGATAAACTTCGGCTGTACTCGTCCTTCCTCGACCTTACTACCTCCACTTTGGTACTGCTGCGTCTCCCACTCTTGATTGTGCCACCCAGTTTACCCTCTCTCTCTCTCCAATTTCACTTAGTCATTGCCCCAACTGCGCGAGGCTCGCCAATCATGTTTTCGGAGACTGGTTTGTCACGCCTACATAGTGGTGACAGACGGGGATGACACACTCTTCTTGTATCTTGACACATACCTTCACTATTATGGTTTTGTACACTCCAACAAGGTGTCACGTACATACTCACGGTATTAGCCACTACCATGGAATTTCTTTAGAAAAGACAATAAAATGTCTGTATAACGGTTTAATGAGGAGTTATCGGCAAAATCCGGTTTCTTGCCGATTTTTCAATAAATTCATACAGGAGACACATCTGCCAAATTACGACGATGGATACTTATCAATATGCTTTTTTTTTTTACGCTACATTGGCCCGGGTAGTGTGCCAGACGTTCTTCTTTTTTGCGAACGTTACCACTGCGATTCTAAAAATAATACACGCCGCTATAATCGACCGTGCGAATCGGACCCGCTTTCTGGATTGCGTAAGAAATACCAGGAATGTACGAGTTTCGCCTTGCGAAATTTACCCAAGCCACTGTTCCCATCCTTAAATCTAATCTGATGTTCTGCCTGGCAACATCGTGGACCACCAAATTTCTTTTGGAGTATCTATGGATGGCTGGGAAATGTACCAGTACCAGTACTTACACCTGTAACTTTTACTTCTACAATATTCGTAAAAATACCGTACGTTGCAATGATGAATTTGTTGTTGCCACTTTGCATTCATTTTACGCATTGCGCAAGTCGCATCCAGAATGAATGCGTTGCGTCTCGCGGAATTTACATTCCTTCCCATTTCGTTTCTCTCTTTCTCCCCCCCCCCCCTTCTCTCTCTCTCTCGCTGTTTGCCTTCCTAACCCCTATTCTCATTTATCCCTACCTGTCTGCCTCCCGTTCTTTCTGGTATTTCTGTGTACGTCGCCATCTACACGAGAATACGCGCACTAGAACCTTACACACCCACGTTGAACGGAATTTAGAGCATCGCCTGCGACTAAATTGGATCGGCTAGTCGCGTCGCCGAGACTACGGATCAGGAACAACGGGACTTTTCTAACCTTCACAGTCATTAAATCGTTATTTAGTTTTCATTTTATTTCGTCCTGAGGTCACTCGCACTGCATTGCGTTACGTCACGTCTCCCTTTTCCTTTTTCTGACGCATTATACAAACTTGAACTTTCAACGAACTCACAAGCTTGCTTGACTCTTGAACTGGTTTGAGCAGATAGAAATGGATGTAGTGGAACTTCTTGAGCCTTAAGAAATTGCATTATCGGCAATTTATATTTGGAGGTTATGTTAATGTTAACTTAACACCTGAAATGTTATTTTTATACCGTGAAATTACTTTGACACGTGAAAAGTGTGATAATGATAATCGCCTTTAAATCCTCTAACGAGTTATGTAAGATATTAGTTAAACGTATTAGATATGTCATAATATTTCGAGGTTATATTAGAATTCCAGTCAGGGATCACTGTCGCTTTGGGTACTGTCGACGTTCATCAGCATTGTTCTTATTCACTTGTTTTCAACGATCGTTGGTACATTCAAGATTTTCTGAATGGAGCCCATACGCCAATTGCTGATCTTGGCCAAGATCCAATAGTCTACTTTGATCTACCAAACTTAACCTAACTCAACGTCAAACGAAGTAACTATCTCATTTCCGTGAGAGAATCAAGACGTTGCGTCGCGACGCTTAAACGTCCCAGAGAAAGTCGACAATAATCGAGCGTATGACCATTTATGGTGAACTCGTGATCGACCCCCGAGGTCACAATTCTTAGTCATCGCTGTTCACGATCATCCGATTGTTTAGCTACAATAATTTTTTTTCCCTTTTATCTTTGAAAATCAGCATAAATTATTATTCAAAGCACATAACAAGATTACGATAATTTTTAAACGTTCAAAGTTTTCATAACCTTTTCTCTATTTTAATTTATACGCCTTATCCGCGCCTGACAGTACATATTGAAGATAACTGTAAAAAAAATCGAATACGATCATCGACTTGATGATCTGATTAGAATAATCGATTCATCCATAGGAAAGATTACATTATCGCAATGATTCGACAAAGTCAACGAGTTCTTGCCTCACCTTATTTATCTTGTTGCCACATGCATATTTACTTATGTATACATATACATTTGTACATGTGTTATGCAGAAAAAAATCTCATTTTACTTTAACACGTTAGACCGGCCCGTTTATTATACATTACTGTACTTACATTACATCCTGTAGAACAGAGTATAGTAAGGACACTGTACGTGTCATCCCACTCTACATGTCAAATACAGCGAGGTGCCGGTTACATAATATCGATATATACCTGTGGATTATATACATTAATGGTTAAGAGATGCAGGTATATGGCATATACATATACAATATGTATCTGGTGACAATAAAATTTACTTGCGTATCGGAATCGACTTCCGGTTTACGGACAATGACCAATAATAGACTGTAACGAAGGGCCCACTGGGTGCGGTTAACGTGAACTTAATTGAAACTAGAAAAAAAAAAGGATTTCTTTGAAACCGTGGGACAATTAACCGACGGGGTATGATCACGTAGGTCTCTACCATATCGACAATGCGTACGTCTAAAAATCATACTATATAACGTCAAGGAATTGTATATTACCGCGTGTAATCAGAATACCGTTAGCTACATGATACATCGTAGGTAAATCTGTTGAGAAATGCCGAGATACCCTGCTAGTAATATTTTTATCATTCAAAAATCATGATCATGCGTACGACACATCGCGGGCGCGGTATTTCCGGGGTTTCGCGACGCAGCACGCCTTTACGCGCGTAGGAATCCATCTGGCGAACATGCCGATTTCAATAAATTCAGGGTTTTCCGGTAAATTACAGTTTGAATCGATAGACGAACTTTAAAAGTTTGGGATATTTTGAAAAGAATGGAATATAATGAGGTCTAATAACTTTTGCTGTTACTCGATGAGACAACGAACGGAACGTTTCTGGTGAAAAGGCGCGTTATGGCTCTACTTTTCTAAGTTCCAGCGCGCATGCGCAGTCCTATAAGTCGGCAGCCATCTTGGCGTATACGAGCAGCAACGAAACCAGTCGATCGTGCGCGACAGTTCGCAGCCAGTATATACCGGAAGGCCGACCACCTTGCGTATACGAATTTTTCGTGGCGTGCTGGCACGTTAGTTAATTGCTCGAAGGACGTAAAAGTCGGTGAGGACGATCGGTGTGTCTGCGATCGTTCGACGTACGATAGGACAAGTTGTGGTACAGTGAAATCGCGTGTTAAATATCAGTTAAGAGAAAAAAAATGTCGACCCAAGTGCAGGTCACCCTTTTGGATGTGCTCAAGAAGAAGATGCGTCAGACGAAGGAAGAGATGGAGAAATATAAGGATGAATGCGAGGAGTATCATAAGAGATTGCAGGTGGAGGTGATGCGTCGGGAGGAAGTGAGTTTTGCCACTCATATATACGATCAGGATATATATCTGCTGTAGTGGGTGTGTGTTCGCGCTCTAGTCCTAGGGTTTCACGTTCCCTATGAATCTTGGGAATGTCGGGGGCTCCAACATGGCCCCTTAGCAAACTACCTTGGCTGTAGAAGGTTTCTTCTTATTTCCCTTTTTTCCTCTTCGTACCTTCAATCCTAACTCCCTTTACCGCTTCGTTGGTCGATCGCCATTTTACACGACCGGCGTTTACTACTCCTCGTTGATGCCGCGTCGCTCGCCTGCCGACCATCATCGATCGTGCGTGTCAGCCTTTACCTTTCGGAACCCGGCGTCTACTTTTCTCATTGACTATACACACTTATATCGCGGTATATATATGTTGGGAGGGGCATTTCGTGTACTTCACATTATTAACGTACGCACTTCTGTGTTAATAATATCGGATTTGGGACTTTCTTATGCTTTTATTTTCGTGGGCTCTGAATCTCTCAAGGCTGAGCGTTGCAGGGGCGGATTCTGCGTGGGGCAATTTATTCGGAATCTTGAGACATAGGGAGGATGAGTTATTAACATTTTTGGCGACTGACGTCATCCGATGACACTATTTCCTTAACTTTTCTTTCGTAATGTACTGGAAGGTACTTGAACATTTTTTTTTGATTGATTATTGCCCGGTGATGTGGGATTGGAGTTACTACGAATGGAGTTTGTATTGGTTTTACTCGGTAGCGGTTTTAACTGGCTAGGGGATTTTATGGGGTTTCTTTTGGAACGGGTTAATTACGGGAACAAAGTGTTAGGGCGCGGCACTGTTTTTCTTTTTTCTTTTTTCGTTTACGTTAATAGACTGACTGCATTGTAACTAATCAAAAATCGATAATAGAAAATCTAGCGAAGTATCTAGAGGATTATTATAAAATCCTTAACGAGAAAAACAGAACATGTAAATAGATTTGTCTTTTCTAATGATAGTTTTTATTTCAACAAACAGATAGATCGTCCATTTTCGTATCGCTACGTATCCACAAGGTGTACAGAAATTATCCGATCAAGATTATCCGTCAGGTACCTAATCGTCCGAACTCAAGACTTCACTGATAACGAAATGTCCCTAGTGTTTTTTTCGTCCAATGCCATTTGTAATCCCTAGCACAATATAACAGGCCACGAAGATTCACTGAATTGAAGGACGCGCCAAAGGAATTTTTCTCGAGCCCCACATTTAACCGTTACGCTCGTTCATAACGGTAACTGAAAGTGCATTGAAATCATATGAACGATTAACAACTTTAGAATCCGATTTTCATCCATTTTTGTTCTCTCTTCTCTCATTCTTTACATGGTTCCTTTCAAAGATCCTTGACCTCTTTCGTTACGCAATGGAAAGGATTTCACGGCGTTCGACCGAGGTATTTTGAAAAAAAAAAAAAAAATTCCCTAGACTGAGAATCAACCGGACTTCAGTTATGCCTACAGACCAATGGTAATAACGTTTCACTTCTTTATTTTTGTACTCGTATCCTCAATTCAAATTATTCTTATTACCAACTGCTACTATAAAAGAACGAGGAGTAAAGTAAAATATTTTTGTATGAAAAATTCTTGAATGCTGATCGCGATTAATCCTGTTGTTACATTCGTAGCGATAAGTACCTAAGGCATCTCTCGTCGCCCACTTTGTACATGTATACTCGGCATAATATCAAGCTGACTAAACTCGAGACTGCTTTATTATAGTACATAGTAAGTACGTGCACATGTGGGCCCATGTGTGGATGTTATGTATCATATACCCGGATGACGTTAGACCCTGTGGAAGGCTTGTTCCTCTTAAATCTGATATCGAGCAAGGTCCGTAAAGCCAACGTGTTATCTGAAACTGAAGTTAGCCAGCGACTAATGACTGAACGATCATCTTGTATTCATACAGGGAGCCGTTCATTATTCTGAAAACTTTATAGATCTTTTTTCTTTCCCCTCTTCACTCCGTCTTCTTGAGCATTAAGATTTATTAAGAATATACGAGTATCCAACAGGAAGTGTGCGTCTCGCATCCTGACGCAATTGTTATCGCTTGTAACGAGAAAACCACTTAACCTTAAAACCTCGAACGCTTTGGAAAATCCTTTTTCCTTGCCACTAAAGCCACGCTCGTCCTATGGGTATACTACAATTGTTATAACTCCGCAATTTTTCTTTTTTTTTTTCGAACCTCGTTTTATTGTCCCTGACATTTCATTGCGTATGGGAATGCTCATTGTGCATACGCAATTGGATTACAAAGGCATATTTCTGGATTTTATCATTCGAGCGAGAACGGCGGCTCACGTCTGATTTTTCAATGATTTTTCAATAAAAAGGGTGAGATATCAAGGAAGCCAGATAAAAAAATTAGCGTGACCATCCTTCGTGATTGCAGGTGCAGCTACGCATCCGCGCGGGAAGTTTAATTAAATACAGGAGTAAATTGACCCTAATCGCGACAGGCATGCATACGTTACGGACCAGTTGTGCGGTATTATTTCGATGAAAATGGTACACAGGGTGCAGCAATGGGCCCCTTGTATATGATCGTCAATGTGGAACGCACGTAACCTTATTACGCATATATTGTCAATTGGAATTGTAACGCAGGGAAATCTATTGACTAGTAAACATAACGAAAAAAAAGGACAACGCGTATCAGCTTGACTCACTAGTGACACGTGGTGAATAGGTCGGTGGTATACGATGAATTTTACTTTTAATGAAAAACCACGTGTACGCCTTACGTACCACAAATGCACTTGCGTTCGTATGGGTATTTACTACGGTATTCCGGATATCCGGAACCTCCTCATTCTGTTCGATTGAACACGCCACTGTACGAATTATTTCATTTCCATTATTACGATAAACGTTTTACGTTTTTTGGGGGGGGGGGTCGATAAATTTTAGTCTAGGCGTTTGCAGTCTGCAATACGTGTATTTCTATATGCTTAGGTGACTCCACGAAAGGATTAATTGAGCGGATTAATCGATTGCGGATAAATATTCATTTATACGGCATGGTCGTAGATCGTAATTAATTCGTTGATTAATTAATTGTGGTGCTTTTTTTTCGTGGGTTTTAGGCCGAGTCTGAGGTTGCTGCCCTCAATCGTCGTATTCAATTGTTGGAGGAAGATCTTGAGAGATCCGAGGAACGTCTCGCCACCGCCACTGCCAAATTGGCTGAGGCTTCCCAGGCCGCTGATGAGAGCGAACGGTACGTTTCATCTTTGGTATACATACGTACGTATTTTGACGTGCAGAAATACGTGACATAACGTGACTCAAATGCAGTGAATATTTATACACATATATACTGTTTCTGTGTTTGGCGGAATTTCGTTTTTCTCTGTTCCTTGAAACTGAATTTTTCAGAGTTTCCTTTTCTTTTTAATTAAGACGATTGCTCGTACTCTGTGGAAAAGAAAATATGATTCGTCTCTTTGGATTAGTTTAGTACTAGCTTTTTTTGTGCGTCATTATGTCATTATCGTATATCGCGAATCTTTGACGCTGACGTCATACGACTGATATCAATAGTGATCAG